>JAVSBS010008591.1:0-21404 GCA_033124195.1 Coracias cyanogaster
CAAACTCATATAAATAAGAAACTTTATTCTATTTTTAAATTATTGTGACATATTCTTACCTCATACTTGTCAGTATAACATTATTACATTCAGTGCTGAACTCAACACTGTGAAAAGTTTGACCAGTAAAGTTTCACCTGGAGTGCAAACCTACATATTTTTCTTGTACAGCTTGTGAGTTTTCTTCTACCATCTTTGACAACTGATCATTTTTGTTCTGTAAATATTATGAAAACCTTTTGTAGCCCTACACACAGTTTTACTCTCTGTTAAAATGCACCTTGCCATCCTAGTCTTTCCTCAGATTTTTTCCAAACTTTCTACCATTTTGTTTTTGTCTTTTGAATTTTCTGAAGTCTTACCATCTTTTTAGCAGTTTAAAATATTATCTGCAAAATTAAAACCATTTCACTGATTTATTTATTTATATATACATAAACATACAAACACTGAATGATAATCATCACATAATCTATGATTTACATTTAAACAAGTATTAAATTTCAGAGAAACAACTTTAAATTAAGATCAGTACCATTAGCTCCATTGAATTCCACGTAATGTTAAAAATGATAGAAATTTCTGATTTGTTATTTAGATACAGATATTGATATAAAATCACCTGTTTCATTCATGTTTATACTGGTAATTATTTTAGGGTGAGAATAGATTTAACATTTTGCTATGCTTAAAAACATCAGTTTCATGCTTCATATTTTTCATGGATCATTTAGTTGCTGTTAACTTTTTTTATTACTTCTAACATGTAAGACTACCTGTCCTGTCATCTTTGCTGAATGGGAAGTGACAGAACATCAAAATATATATCTTTATACAAAGCCTTGACACATATGTAAGGTAATTGAAAAGTGATTATACTTTTTTTATTATCAAATATTTACCTCTGTAACTACAGTATCTCTCAAGGTGATCTGATATATCTATTAATTGGGATAGCACCAACTGGTAATTAAAGTTTTATCTTCATGAAGATTTCTGACCTCATTCTTCAAGAGAAACTTTTGATTAATGACCCTGTTTCCTTGTACTTTCCTCATGAATTGTATCATCATCTAAGTATATTTTTATATATATCAATATTGGTTTATACATACTGATTTGTACATTTGTGATTGTGATTTCAGCTACTAATCTTTGTTTACCTAAGTGCTATTGTAAATAAATTGAACAAGGAGTCTTCTCAAACAAATTGAGCAGTAGTCATCTCACTAAAGAAGAAAATTGTACTTAAGCTAGTCAGCATAGGCTTTTTCTTTAACTAGTGGTGAGGAATAAAATGACAATGACAATGACAAAAAATATGCCCAAACATCCAAGTTTAAAAAAAAAAAGGCCACCTATTTTTTTTTGTCTATTTTAGTTCACGTATCTGAATGAACTATTCCTTTTTTTCTATTGTATCCATTGCAGACATACAATGGAGTCAGAACAAAAGGAACACTAAGTTATTCTTTGAGACTGTGTGAACTCAGGAATAGTCTTAATTTGATTAATACAGACAAATTCAAATATTCTTTTTAGCATGCTGTGTGATCAGTTTTCAGTACCTTTCAATAATTTTGTCAGTAACTTTCAATAATTTTAGGGTGAAAATATTTCACAAACATTTTGCTTCTAACTTGCATGAATATTTGTGCCATCACATCTCATATACATACATATATATATTTATATATACACATATATTTAGTTTCTAAAGCAGAAATAATGAAATATATAACAATTTGATACAACTGCTTATGTTTCCAAATACTCTGAATTACATGTTTGTTATTATGTATTAACTTTTGCAGAACAAGAATATTCTGCCAGACATTTAGGTTTTATTTTACTGTTAATAATTTAGTTGGATAGTAAAAAATAATACTTTTTGCAACGTAAGAACATTATTGAAAGAGTTTCCTAATGTTAAATTATAAAGAATTATTTTAAAATACCTATTTTAAAGTAATTACAATATAATAATTGGATTCAAATGCAAGATAGACTTTTTGTCTGACACCCACCCCCTGGTAGAATTTGGTTCATGTTCCACATTTTGTTATAATTGTTATTTTACTATTACTCAAAACTAATGCTTTACTTTAGTTTATGCAAAATTCAAATGCATTTTAAAAAATGCAGTCTTCCTCTAGATATCTTGATATTCATCACAGTCAATATCAGTTTTAAAAGCATAAACTTTAAACAGAAACAGTACTATGCAGAACTTCGGTATATATTGTCTCTTAGATATGTTAGCAAATAGGAAAGTTTATGTCTTAAGAAAAATCAAACTTGTTAATGACCTATATCAACACACTGCAAACACTTTACATTAGAGAACATAATTCACCTTTTGCAGAATTATATTTTAAGTAGTTTCTATTTGCATATATTAATTTCTTCTTCAATCTACAGTAATTGTCAAGTAAGATGAGATGATCCACAATAATGAATAATCATAATTAACTAGCTGAGAAGCATGGCTCACTTCACATTCCTTTCACCATTATCGATGTCACTATCAGCTCTCTGCACATGGAGACTATTATTGCAGCTGTCATAGAATTAAATGAAATCTATCCAGCAACATCTGGCTCCTCAGAAGAAAATATGAGTAATTTCACCAGCTTTTCCCATCTCTGCCTGCTTTATGCTAATTATGATGTAATAGAGGACATCAGCAAGCTGTGGACTTGGTGATTAACCCAGGGCAGCTGAGAAATAGGCCTAGTGAGATGAGCAAGGCACATAGATCAGCTCAATCAATTATCTTTTTTTTCTCAAGGTTCTTAAATACAGCAGTGACCTTGTGATGGGAAACAGTAACATACACTTGAACCCATTTAGGAGGTCAGACATTTCACAACACATTACAGGAGCTAAATACTTGGTTTTCAATTCAGTTGTACTAAAAAGGAGTATTATATATGTATGTATGACATACAAAGTGTCTATAAGTAGACACACAAACACACTTTGCAAACCTTTATTTTTGTTCACTTTCTCTTTTCATGAATTAGCATAGGCAAGCTTTCCTCCCTTGTTGGTTCCTATTCTGATTAAGCAACTGTCTGTAGGTATTGTAGTAATATGGAAAATTATATGTCAGCATAATGACTAGGAAAAGAAAAGCAAGCTAAGAACTTCCAAATATTATTTCCAGTCTTCACACAGAAATGTGGACACATCAACAAAATCTCAGTTTTGAAGTATATGCCCTTGTATTGCCTTGTGGAGACTGTGGAGCTCATTTAATTCAGATTGCAGACACATCCAGTTCCTTGCCTGAAATGTCCATTCAAGCAGTTATCACTACAGAGCAATTGGACTAATGATCCTAGATTTATTCTGGTGGCATTCTATGGTGCCTACGCTAAATTAAGCAATTCAGTGCACTCAGACACTTATCCACATTGTCCTGTTTGGCATCATTTGCAGGCACTTTGTGCTATCAAAGCAGTTATAACAGAATGGGGAATCTACATCCTAAGATATTTTCATATACTACTTATTTAAAAGGCCAAGGAAGAACATTGATCAAAAGGTAAATGAGGAGAATGAATAAAAGACATTAAAAAGAATCATTTTAAAGGAAGGTGGATTATTTTCACAAGGGAAGTAAAAATTTATTGTGCTCTTCAGTGAATCATTGGTAGGGAAAGAAAACACTCAAATATTTCTACTGTGAGTAGCTCTATCTGCTACTCCAAGACACAGCATAATCTTTCACTCTAATTATTAAAGGGGAAAAATTTCATAGGATTTAGTAATTTTCTAGTGCCAGATGTTCCTGCAACCTGTTTTGCTAATTTAAATATTGAATTACAACTTCAAGTCTTTCTAAATACAGTGATTGAATTTGCTTTTATTTATTTATTCAATAGAATAATAGAATGCTTTTGTTGGAAAGGATCTTTTAAGTTCATCTAGTCCAACCTCTATGCAATGAGCAGCTAGATCAGGTTGCTCAGAGCCTCAGCCAATCTGACCTTGAATGTTTACAGGGATGGGGCGTCTACCACCTCTCTGGGCAACCTGTTCTAGTGTTCCACCACCCTTATTGTAAAAAATTTCTTCTTTATATCTAGTTCTAAAACAACCCGCCTTTAGTTTAAAACCATCAGCCCTTGTCCTGTTGCAAGAGGCCCTGCTAAAAAGAGTGTCCCTATCTTTCTTATAGGCCCCCTTTAAGTATTGAAAGCGCACACAGTGTCTTCTTGGAGCCTTCTCTTCTTCAGGCTGAACAACCCTAACTCTTTCTCAGACTTTCTTCAAAGGAGAGGTGTTCCATCCCTCTGATAATTTTGTGTCCCTCCTCTGGACTCACTCCAACATATATATCCTTCATACCTTTCTGGTATGGAGACTTCAGAGCTGGACACAATACCTGGGGTGGGGTCTTATTTATGTTGACTTGATTTATGAAATTTTTTTGTTGCCCATATGGAAAGGTAGCCTTTATAAGAACCAAAATTTTCTTCTCAGTATTTAAAGGGCATAATGAACAGGTTCAGCATTAAGGCTGTATTTCTTTATTTGCTCCTGTATGTCATGGACATTGTTATGTCCATTGCAGACAGACTAGACTCAGAAGGCGAATTTGTTACCTGCAAGTAAGGAACTACCAAAACAATATTCTGAACTCCTGGAAAGGAATCCAAAATCCAGACTAACTGAAAAAATTCAAAGTTTAAAAACATAATTCAGTAAACCCACAGAGTACCTACATAGAGTTACCCAACAGACACATGCTAAGGACAGGTATATATCTTTTAATCCTGTTTTCCTCAAGAATGGAGAGAATACTTAAGTCCAGGCTGCATTTCTATCCCAGTCTTTTTCCCTGTGCACTTAGGTATGAGTACAACTGAAAAACTGAAAACTCATTATTAGCCAAAAAGGATTTGAACAATGAGACCCCTTTCAAATTACATTGTGTTTGGTGAAAAAATAATTTTCACTGATGATAGCTATCACTTTCAAGTTCTGAAGCTACCTCAGAAATCTGAGCAGACCATAGTTAAAGTCCTTCTTTTACCCTACTGCCTCCTGACTATAATGAAATTTGATAATTCCAAGGGTCAGAGAAAGTGCAGTTACTTCAGAACTCAGGTAAATTACTATTAGCTTCCATGACTGGCTACTAGCCTCCATGTCACTGAAGCTGTCTGCATCTAATACACTTAGGCTGAAGTGAAAACAAGAGTAGTTTAAGAAAGGCTATTGGATCGATTCTGTTACAGAGAATAAAACCTTCTGAGTTTTTCCCTGCTGACACTGTTTAAAACTTGGGGAGGTGGAATTCCTGAAGACATATATGAAGTTGTAATATGAAAATGTACAGCTTCTTTTCTTGGCAACAAGTTAGTACCTGAAAACAGGAACAGCCATCTGCCTTGGACTGTCATAACATTTTCACCAATTTGAGACAGAAATCTATATTATAGTCATGTTTCCCCTGAAAATATTTACTTATGAATTTCTGTTTTCTTACTAATTAAAAAAGGATACCAACATACCTTTTGTCCTTATTGTCAAGTCAACATTTGTTGAATAAAAAGCACCTAATAACTTTCTGAAAAAATGAATGCAAATGAATGTGTGAAATTATTTTCTAGAAAATTAGCTTCTGGAATATTCCACGTACTAGAATGTAAATCTCAGATGGGAGGATAACTTTCCTTTGATGGTTTGGCTCGGAAGATAATTTCAAAACCAAATCAAAAAGTAATGAAAAGCCAAAAATATAATTTGACCATATGCAGAAATTACATCTGGAAAAATACTGGTTTTCAAATTTAGAAATCATTAGAATACTCTCCAAATAATATTATATTTTCAATTCAAATTTATGAAGAGGGGTTGAATTTTTGAAGGTTTCCATTTTCTGCTTAGTTAATTTAAGTAGTATAAGTATTATTATATTAAGTAGTATAATAGAGAATGAGAATGGTTTCACAGTTAAAGTGAAAAAGTTTTGAGGCAAGAGTTTTTCCACAAAGAGACTCTCTGGGAAAAGAACAACAAATTTTGATTTTCTCAGTTCTTCCAAGCTATGCAACGAAAACCAGTCTCACAAAAATTAATATGAGATTTTAGTTTGGAAAGACACAGCTTGAGTTTGTAGAAAAACTTTTACATTTGTATCTGATCAGCAATATGTTTTTCTCTTTTGTGATCACAAGTGTTTTCTCTGTCTCATTTTTTAGTGAAAGGCCCCGCTGTTTAGTTCCCACATAAAGCAAGTGTTATGTCCCCCTAGGCTATAATATTAAACATCCTGACACACACTTCTTTCAGTTCCCTTGATGGTGCTTTAGACTGAAATGGGTTTATTGGGTTTCCTCCAAGCTTCAGTAACATAATGCCTTCGAGCTTTTTACACATGTGGTATAATTAACATCTAAATTTTTTAAAGAACAAGTAGGAGGCCAAAAGTGGATTTTAAAAATAAAAAATAATAAAGCATTGTCTAAGCTTTAATGAAACTGTCATCATTGTCAACACATCCCTTATTAAAGCAACTTTGCTATTTATTCTGCTGAAGATACTACTATTTTGATAAAGCGTTGATCTATACAGGAATGGCACAAGTCCTCAAAAAAAGCCGAAACAATGTATCTGTTTTCATTTATATGTATTTTCTGTAGTGTACCACCTTACACAATGCAATAAATATACATTGAATCCTCTAAGAACAAAAGCTCAGGAAAAAAAAAGCTTTTAGTTGAAAGATAAATATATTTAATATAAAATCATAATTTTTTTAACTTAAGAAAAGGATGATGTATTCTTCTCCTTCCCCTCAACTGCCTTTTATAACATACAACATCATAAAAGGCAAAAGGAGAACAAGATTTATCCTGTGAGGAATAATGTGAGGCTGATGTTATTTAGCCAGCCTAGGTGCTATTTGCTATCCCTAGTTTTCAGTGGCCCTAAGTGCAAAGACAAGTCACCTGGAGTTAGATAAATTATCCACATTTGCATAACACTGCAGCTATCAACCAGCACTTATTGAGGTCAAGTAAAACTATTCTTAGAACCAAAGTTGGTCCTTTGGCTTAGAGCTAGGTGTAATTTGTAACATTCTTACTGCAGTCTCCTCCCATTCCCAGTATCTATTTCCACAGCCTCCCATAAATTTAGGAATAGAGTATCTTTGCAGCAGCTTTATAATCTTCAGGAATAAGTTGCAAAAAATACATATATTGTCAATAAACATGCAGGTAAGTCTTAAAGAATAGTTTAAGACTTAGAACTCTACTGAAGGTCTTTGAATCTTTTAACAAGTTAGGCTTTTTCAAAATCATATGTATACAGCTTTATAATACTTCTAATGTACTAAATGGCTTAAAGTAATACACGTAATAGTAGATTCGTAAATGTACCGATTCTTTTCATAATTAGGTTTTTTCCTGAAATGGGTAAAACCTCTCTTTACTTGATCCTTCAATGATTCATGCAAGATTCTATAAAGTGCAGAATCTGCTATGAAATATCGAACCAATCTGTAGCCTTGGGGATTTGGTTTATTTGTTTCAGTCTTATGGGAAGGACATAGCATAATTCCAAAGTCTTGCTGTTAATAAAATTGAAATGGCATTTGGATTTAATATATTATTATATATATTCTGTCTTTACTTCTTTTATTTCAGCAGATTATGGATTTTGACTTCTTTTTCATTTAACACCATTCAAGTCTTCTACCTTAATTATACATTCTCTGATTTATATTTTGGTGTAATTCAGTATTTAATGCACTTCAGTAGACAGAATGCTTGTCTATTTTTCCAAAGTTCCTTGAATAAGTTTTAAAAATATGTTCCCAGGAGCACGTAGGTGAAATTGATGAATGTTAGCACTCCATTCTGTCATACAAAAAAGGAGACACCACAAAAAGTTCAGTAATTGACAATTTTTCCTAGCAGTGGAATGTCAAATACAATCACTGTGTTCTAAAACTATTTTTGTGCATAAAAAATGTAACATGTTTTCTGGAATATATAAAAAATAATAAAATAAAATAAAAAAAGTTGGTTTCCTTATGCACAGTACTATGATTCTTTTTTTTTCCATGGCAACAATTCAGCATTGTTAAATGAAACATTGTAAACAAAACGTGTCTAGAACATTACTGCTAATTCACAGCCAAACTCAAATTACAACCATTTCTCATCTTTCTCATTCCAATGAAAGTGAGCTCTAAAGTAGATTTTTTTTTTCCCTAGTACTACGTTGCTGTGAAGTTTGTGACATAAAACTTCTACCAGCCAATCTGTATGAGTCTTTTCAGTCACACAAATGACTTGCAGGAGTCAATTCTTGCTGTTAAATGAAATTGTAAGTCTGCTATTGATGAATGTGGCTCTTAAAATATATTTATTTTTTAAGTGTTCAGCATAAAGACAAAACTAACTAAAGCTAGTAACATTTATTCTCTTTTTTTTAATCTTAAGACATGTATGAATATTGCATATTCAGTAATTCCTAATTTATATTGGCTTCTATTACTGAAAAAAAAAATTGCAAAGATAAAATTAAATCTTGTTTTCATGTTGTATGTGACAGATTTCTGGCTTGTGAAACTCAGAGGACAGTTTCTTATTTACTAAAGCTTTTGACACCATTTCCCACAGCATTGTCCTGGAGATACTGGCTGCTCATGGCTTGGATGGGTGTACTCTTTGCTAGATAAAATCTGGCTGGATGGCTGAGCCCAAAGGGTGGTGGTGAATGGAGTTACATGCAACTGGCAGCTAGTCACAAGTGATGTTCCCCAGGGCTCAATACTGGGGCCAGTTCTGTTTAATATCTTTATCAATGTTCTGGATGAGACAATCGAGTGCACCCTCAGTAAGTTTGCAGACAACACCAAGTTGAGTGGGTGCGTTGATCTGCTTGAGGGTAGAAAGGATCTTCAGATCAATCTGGAGAGGCTGGTTTGAGGGGCTGAGACCAATTATATGAGATTTCAAAAGATTAAGTGCCAAGTCTTGCAAATGGGTCATAACAACCCTGTGGAACACTACAGGTTTGTAGAATAGTGGCTGGAAAGCTGCCTCGTAGAAAAAGCCTGGGGGGTCTTGGCCAAAAGCCGGCTGAATATGAGCCAGTAGTGTGCCCAGGTGGTGAAGAAGGCCAACAGCATCCTGACTTGTATCAGAAATACTGTGACGAGCAGGACTAGGGCAGGAATCGTCCCTCTGTACTCGGCACTGGTGACATTGCACATTGAATACTGTGTTCAGTTTTGGACCCCTCACTACAAGAAAGACACTGAGATGCTGCTGTGTGTCCGAAGAAAAATAATGAAAGTTGTGAGGGGTCTAGAGCACAAGTCTTCTGAGAAACAGCGGAGGGAATTGGGGTTGTTTAGCTTGGAGAAAAGGAGCAGCTCAGGGGAGACCTTATTTCTCTCTACAACTACTTGAAAGGAAGTTGTAGGGAGGTGGGTATTGCTCTCTACTCCTAAGTAAAAAGTAACAGGATAAGAGGATGTGGCCTTAAATTGCAGCAGGGGAAGTTTAGATTGGACTTTAGGAAAATTTCTTGACCAAAACTGTGGTCAAGCATTGGAACAGCTGCCCAGGGAAGTGGTGGAGTCACCGTCCCTGGAGGTATTTAAAAGACATGTAGATGTGGCACTTAGTGACATAGTTCAGTGATGGACTTGGCAGTGTTAGGTTTACAGGTGGACTCAATGAACTTAAAGGTCTTTTCCAAGCTAAATATTTTTATGATTCTGTGATTTGTGACAACTGTATGAACAACAGATACTGATTAGCTAATTTACTAATCACTTTGAGAACAAAAAGGATATCAGAACTTGTCCATGAAGGTATTATCTGTATGTGCAAACATAGACATTGCCAGGAATCAGAACTATAAAATTCAAAGTGTGATTTATGGAATATCTTAATTGAGTATTCCCTATCAAGTATGCTGACCTGAACTGCTCAGAAAGCTAAAACCATACCTAGAAAGCACAAAATGGATAAAAACCTTACATGAATCAAAAACTTTAAGTAACTCCAATATAATCTGATTGTTGGGAACACTTACTTAATTATTTTTTTTTCAATCTTTTTTAGAATAATATTAACCTATGAAAAAAAGAAATGAAAAATAAAAACAAGGAAGAAGAAAGGAACTGTCTGACCTTACTGTAGCATTTTATGCTGTGATAAGATTTGAAAGAAAACATGAAAAAAGATCCATAAAATGCTAGAACTGTATTAGTATTATCTTCACAAGTGTTGAGGATATCCATCCCATGCATTATGTTTCATGCCTTCTGGCAAGTAAAGAATTCCTCCAGCTCTTGAATTTTAAAGCCTTTTGGCATCTTTTTGTTTGAGTTCCGGTAAAAAAAAAAAAAAAGTTTAGTTTGCAATATTAAATGCTAGAAACTATTTGGAAACTATAGCCAACCCAGTAATTCACTCTGAGGAATTTCCAAGCTTGCCTTAAATACTGTAACAAATAAGCATTTTTACGTGGACACACATGTATATATATTTATATGTCCATTGCAATTGCACTGCTTAGGTATGTCTGTTCAGATTAAGTTTATTCCCCACATATCATATTACAGTGTTCTAGTATTAATTTCTTCTTCCATAACCACTTGTATTAATTCTAAGTAAGTCTTTCACTGTAGGTATTTCTGAGCCATAATACAACAGGTATCTATTCTTAATTTTAGCAATTTTCTTAAAATGTTAATTACAGCATAATTGCAACATAACATTAGTATTTTTCTCAATTTCTTATACAAGATCACTACTATGTACCTTTAAAATCTGTATCACACATAAGTGCCAATTCATTAATTAATGCTTATCCAATACAATTCATGTAATTAATTCATTTATTCAATATTATTGCATAAACAAGGCTACAGCTCCATTTTTAGTCAGATACCTTATTGTTAAATCCCTTTAGTTCTAGCGGCTTTACTTTACAATAATATTCAAATGTTTATGCACCAATTGATATTTCAGTTTTTCTGTGACCCAAAAATGCCTCTTCTGTGGGGGAATACAAATACACTGTCAGTGTCATACATACTGCAGTTTGTAATAGAATTAATCTTTCTCTTGTATATTTCAGGAAGAATGAGAAGCGTGAACTTATCAATTTCTAAAAATGTACGTAATAGTCTCAGGTGATATTTCAGATTGTATTTTAGTCATTTCCAACAATATGTGGATAAGGGTCCAATACTTCTTTTTCTGCGATCAATGGAAAAGTAACCATTCATTTAAATAAGAGTATGATTAACCTAATATTTGTATTACAAGAAGAGAAAATATTTCTGTATCGGTAGTTAGAACATTATACTATCCAATATTTCTGAAGTTAGTAATATTTTTACAAAATAATTTAGAATTGTCCTTCATTATTTCACAATCTTCTAAGTTACAGTATGTGATATTGTCATAACCTTCAATTATTGTTCAAAAATAAAAAAAAAAAAAAAATTAAAGTTTCAGGTTTCATTAAAAAAAGGAAGTAAAATCAGTTATCTATAAAAAAATGAAAGTCAAGCATTCTCAGAACACTGTATAAAGCTGTTTCATAAGTAAACTAAATATTAAAAGTGTGAATACAGTTCATTTTCATTACTACACAAATTCTTACTAACTTTACATATAAGCATTTTGCTTTGTTGAATGCTTTGCCATGTATGTCATGTGTAACATATTTCTTCATGCATTATTAATTTCAACAGCTGTCAGGACATTATAAGTTCCAGTTGATTGATATATCCCATGAATGTTTTCTTTTCTGATAAAAAAAAAGATATATCAATTTAAAATAAGAGATAATAAAACCAATCTGATTGAATTATTTTTTTAATTCTCACATTGTTTTATATTTCCTGAATGAATGTGTTTGTATGTACTTGGAAAAAGAGATTTAAACAAATAAAACACATAATTTAAGCTTTAAAACTGGTGGAAGGTAACATCACAATTATACTGTATTTCTTGGCATTAAACTCTCTTCAGGAAACCATGAGGATCATTACAGATGAAATAACTCAAGAATATGTCTTGTTAACTAGGAATCTTAATAGGCTCTCAGCAAGGAAGAACCTGGAGGGATATGAAGATGAAAACATATGAGGGATACTTCTTGAAAATACATTCTTACAGCTCTCAGTTAGAAGGAAACGATTGCTTCTTCATTCTCATCTCAGTCAAATACTTGACTCTAAGTCTCCTGTTTCGTACGACATCTTTATATTCACTTTTTTGTGATGATAATGTAAATGCATGGGGGTTTTGTTTTCTTGAGGCTATTTGTAACACAGAGATCATAATTTTAACTCATAGAATATCACAAGTTGGAGGAGATTCATAAAGATCTTCAAGTCCAACTCTCTGCTCCTTATAGGACTACCTAACACTAAATCATATGACTAAGAGTGTTATCCAGATGGTCCTTGTACTCTAACACGCTGGATGCCATGCCCATTTCCCTAGGGAGCCTGTTCCAGTAATATTAGGTGATGTTAGGACCATATGTCTTAATAGTACATCAGCTTTAAACAGAATATGACATGTACGGGATGGAATACCTCGTTGGTCAGTTCAGGGTCACCTATCCTCCCTGCAGGTGAGACCTTTCACTTTCTGCATGCCCTGATGAGGTACACAAGACTTAGCAGTGATCTTGGTTTGCACACCAATCCTTGGTAGTAACTCTAAACATTTAATATTGTCACTGCTAGAAGCAGATACTGTCTGTGAAAACATGCTGTTAACTTCAGAAAGTGCAATTAGCCAGCAGAGACTTAGCTGAAACATATCACTAAAGAGAATTGTTCTGTTCTAACTCAAACCAGGACAGGATGGTAAGACCAAGTCAATGAATTAGTTTGAGAAAAAAGTTTTTAACATTTCCTAAAAACTTCCAACAGTCTTAATTCAGAATAAAAGAAGGCTTAGTGTGTTGAACATTTTAGAAAATTTAACTCCTTTCCTCTTAAATATTAAATGCTTAGAGGATATCAATAGTCTTACAGCTACATCAAATGCAAAAGCTACTTTAAGAACTGTTTCTTCATGTACTTTTGCAAATCTTTCAGGAATATAAGAGATTTCCCTGACTTATGTTGATTTAAGTCTCTGGATAAAATATCAAATAAAATAGGAAGATACAGTTTATGAAAGATTGAGGAGGGTTATAAAATTTGATTTACTGTAAATAATTCATGAAGTCCCTTTGCAGCACTGTGAAATCCCTTTTTACAGTTCCAGTTTTGGTTATAAATAGATACATACAACAAACACAGAACAGGATTATTTTACCCAGACAGCAGGTTTGCTAACTGATTTAGCATGTGTACCAGTGAAATGTGTATATTAAGAGATGGAGCAAATATTCTGCTTGAATGTGTTGAAATGAAACAGCAATGAAGTTGTGATGAAACTGAAAATAATGTCATATTAAGTTCTGTGAAAGTCTGTAGTTATAAATTAATTGCTGAGTTTCTTAGTTCTGAAAAATCTCAAGTATTTTTTACATGACATGTATTTCCAAGACTTTTACTTTGTAAATTTACTTTTTGACTAAGTCACTATAATCTTTGCATATTTTTTTAAAAAAGAACTTTATAAATAAAAGTCTAAAGTTTGTATTTCATCTTATAGACAGTGTTCAGCTAGTGAAAATCACAAAATTATTGTAAGATTCAGAAATAATGTAATGCTTTTATGAGATACCTACCATGTTATTGTACCTTGTGCCACTTTTTACATGTTAACGCTTACGGACTTTTTTTCCTGTTGCTTGTGACTCACTTGTTCTATTAAAAGAAAATATCCCAACAACTTAAGGACATATTTGAATACTAGAAACTAGAAATACTGGATGAACTGCTAAAGAAAAGAACGCTAGCTCCACTGCCTTCTGTGTCCTTAGTGTCAGAAGCTATTTATGCCTTACAGGAGTGTTATGAATGGGCAGGGATCACACAGGGGAACAAATGCGTAATAAAAATGGAATAGAGGAGATTAGTGAACATGTGATAAGACTAATGGGAAAAGAAAAGCACCGTAAATGTTTAAAATAACTTAGGGGAGCTATATAAAAATGCAGATGTGAAAAATGTTCAGCAGCATCAAAATATACACTGTATATCTATCTCAATGTATGTACATATATGTGCAATATATATAGTAATGATATGAACTGTAGTATAAAAGTAAAAGAAAGTCTGTACTAAAATTCTGTTGCCAGTGCTTGAATTAAGATGTGTGTGAATCCCATTTTCCCCTTTCATTAATCTTCTGGAAGCTGAAGGAAGTGAACAGCAATTTTCATTCTTGGAACATAGGTCCTCTTAGGAAATCTTGTAGTAATACAAAATATTGCCATGCTCCAGGCTGAAATTTTCAATATAGTATTTAAAATATTTATTCAAACAATATTGATGTTCACTAAAGCTGTCAGCTGAACCAGCCCTGGAAGAAGTATCTAAACCAGTATTAGCACTGATGGAGAAATGTTACCATATATACACTGCAGGTCCTTAATGACATATTAGATCTGTCAGACAAAGCAGAGCTTCACATATGAAAACCTATCAGGAGGTTAATATAGATTTTTAGTTCTTATGCAAGGATTTGTGACTGGAAAACAATGAATAGTCTCACTTAGATTCAAAAGTATATGTATTTTTTTCCATTTATAACAGACATGTTTTGCCTCAGTATTGCTTATGTTATTTGAAAGGAAGCAGTATCTGTCTCAAAGAATCACACTTCAAATCTGCAAGGAAAAAATCTCCCTAAATAGGAATAAATTATGAAGCTGAAACAATTTTCAAATAAGTTCATACTATATTTCAAAACTCCATTCTTGAGACAATCAAAGAAAACATTGTTTTACTTAAGTATTGTAAATTAATATCATGGAAGAGAAAACTGCACAGATTTCCAGAAATACCACGAAGTGACTAGAAGTTATTTTATCTGTCCTTCATCTAATCCGTATCTTGTGGTACTGCATTTTCATATTAAGCAACTGCCATATCTGTGAAAGAGCACACATCTAGCTTGATATTCACTGAACTAATATGCAAAACTATCAGATGGGAGAATTTAGAAGTTGAAAGAAATTCACTTGTATGCTTCACAGAGGCTCATAAGATAATATTTGAGTGAATATTTGAGGAGTATTCTTATTATTGATTTTACTTTGTGTTCTGAGGTTTTTTTAGGGGAGGCTCCCAAAAGTATAAAAAAATTGTATTTAGGACCTTGTGGACTGCCCTGATTGCTGTGGTTGGTAGATATTTTTTTTTTATTTTAGATAATGTGAACACAAGCACAAAAACCATGGAAATGCCTTTAAAATTGCATTAAATAGAAGAACAATCTTCTAGAAATGCTTCCAGATACTTATATCTGGGATTTAATGAATCAGTAAACTTTTCAAACTTTTAAAATGAGCTCTTTCTGTTCATTATTTTGTCATGAATGAACGTGGTGATTGTGAAGAAAAGCAATGCCGAAGTTATTAATACAATATTAGATTCACTAGTCATTTCTAGTATTAAAGAAAGGGAGGTAACTCATCTGACACGTGAGAAAATGGAGAAGAGTTAGAAGATTCTAAATACATCTTCAAGTGGATGTGTATACTAGATGGCAGATTTACCTGCATAACCTACATATCTCCAGTTAACATCTACAAAATCGTCTTCTCTTTTGGTCCTCTTCCTTCTCTCACCAAACCCAAGAAAGCTACCTAAAAACTCTTACTGCAGTTGTTAAATCTCAGACTAAATTAAGGTAAGTAAAACACATGGTCAAATTTGAATATGAATATGATCATTTGCAGGTGAAAGATGGTATGCAGCTCAAGTCTTTGCTGCTTTACAATCACTAGAAATTCTATCTGAAACATGAAAAAAAAAAAAAGCCGTATTTATATTTAATGATTGCTAATTTAGACAGATGTTCTAAATCGTCCTCCAGAGGATCCTATATTACTCTGGGATCTAAGTTGGGTGCCTGCTGTTCAGTTGTATTTTTTTTCAAAGTCTCAGATATGTGCTAACAGTAGGAAAATGGTGGATATGAATGAAAAATAAGGACTCTGATCTGCTAAATTTTTACAGAGTGTTTCCTTTACCTTAGACTTCCCTAGATTCAGCTGTGCTGGAGGCAACCTCTCTCAGAGCAGTGGTGCACAATCTAGTAGAAGTATTTTGATAACATCTAGCATGCACCTGCAACACTGAAACCTTCACAAGGTGCAGGTTTGGTGCTACCACCACTTGCCATTTGCAGACGAAACAAGGAAACATTTCTATCTCAGTTAGAGTAAGTTCAGTCTTTCCCTGAGGAAATACCATGGTGTCTACTTTACATAGATACAAACATGCACTCATACATACATAGAGGGGGATGGATGTTTTCTGTTTCCTGGCCATAACAACAATCATGTCCCTCTGCAAGCTCTGCTGTAAATCTCCTGCCCCTGAGCCTCAGTGGCCTGAGCACTGAAGGTACAAGGACCAGTTTGGATGTGGCTCAGCAGTATAATGTTTGCTTCAACTTCCGAAAAAAGTTACAAAGCTCTGAGAAAAAGTTGTGAGAAAGAGCACAGAAGGATAAAAAAGGTAAAATTATGGGTAGTGGTAGGAGTGTGGAGAGAGGGACTGTCATTAGCTCAAGGATTCAAGACAGAGAAGCATCCATGTGGAAAAATATACAATCCTAAAGGAAAAACAAAACAGAGCAGGGGTGCTAATTGAGGTCTAGCTGGATGTTTGCTGGGTTTCCAGGCCTGAGAACATCAGTGTCACTACTGATGTCTCTATAGGGGAGGATGGCAATTCAACAGCAGTGAGGAATTATTTCAGGGAGCTGTGGGGTCTTCCCTCCCAACTGATGCCCGCTTGGCCAAGAAATGGTCTTTGGATATGTTATCAGGGAGGCAAGTACACAAATTCTCAGTCTTACACTCTATTAAATCCTAAGTGTATTTTGAGCATGGTAGACAGCTAATAATTATTTCATCTTTGTAAGCTCTGTATGTTCTGCTAGCAGAGTCTCTTTGTGCCTGGCCCTGATACACTGAAACAGAAGAAGGAAGGTAATATTTCAATGTAGTAAAAATGTAAGATTTATGGAACTGAAGAAGAATACAAAAGAAAGCGTAGCTTCTAGTGGCATGGGATGTTTTCATCTTGGTTTTAACCATCCCTCTTTAATGTCAGAAGAAGAAAACACAGCTAAACAGACAGAGAAGACATTGGAGTAGGGAGTAGTACTGAGTATTCCTTCCAGGGCAATAGTCTAAGTAAGCATTTACTTTTCCCACCTTCCTATTTTTAAGAGTTCTTTTTTTCTTTCTCAAAATGTTTTTTAGTTTATAAATGCCCAAAATTTACAAGTCTAGCACAGAAGCTCTATATAATGAACAAGAAAGTTTCTCCTGCAAGAACAGAATAGTCTGTGCTTTACGTGTCTGATCATAATTTCATATTCTTAAAGTGCTATACATTGAGGTGACATATAAAGGATACTTATTTCTAGACCTCATATAGAACTCAGGTTCATGTAAGTATGAACCTTTTTCCTTTCTTTTACAAGAAGAAAGGCTGTGTGAAGGTGAAATGGCTTTTTTCCTACTATTTTTGACTTGTTTTCAAATACGATGCATTTCTGGTGCAAAAATGTCACATAGAGTACAATGAAAAAGTAACATGAAATTATGCAATTTCAGCTTCAACTAGACAGCTGAATGCAGGGTATTTTTCAAAAGTGTCATACAAAATGCATTTAAAATGAAACGCACATTCTGGAGAGAAAGTATGTTTTTAATGTCAAATTCAGTCCTTGTCCTTTCAATTTATTAATTTTTGTTGTTTCCAGGTGTAAAGCTTTGCATATTATGTACAACTAATGCTCAGTTTCTTAGTAAAATAAATCAAGATCTTGGAAAAGCCTAGGTTTATATTTGTTATCATCAGAAATCCAAGATATGAATAGAAAATACAAAGTTTTTGTAATGTTTTATTATGCCTGACAACAGATTAAAACATCCTAAAGTCATCAAAATTACATGACAGCTAATAAAAGAATTATTAAAACTCAATTCTTATTCTTGACTTGAGTCTTTTACTTAAAACTGGAAATAAAAAGAAACAAGACTCCTACCTTAAACTTCTGTCAAATCACTGTGAGTTTCTATAAGAAAATATCATTTATTTTTAAGTTTATTTTCCTTCTGATTTTAATTACTGAATGAAATACATTCATTTAATAAAGTGGCTCTTAAAATAACAAATTTAGATCAGATCCTAATCCTTAATGTTTCAGGGTACCTCTGATTCATAGAAGAACTGGTATTTACCTTTCTGGTAAAATGTATTTCTTTCCTCTTCACAACAAGTTCTGCTTCTTTAATTCTACTACATGCTATTATTTTTTCTTAATAAATAGCAATCAATGACAATTTAGGGATTTTGAGCCTAAATACACTGGATCACATTTATATTTTTCTTCACCTTCCAAGCCAAATTAGACAGTTTTCATTTATTTGGTTAATAAGTAATTAAAAGTCAGGCACCTGGGGAGGAATAACCCCATGTAGTACTACAAGCTGGGGATGAAATTGCTGGGAGGGAGCTCTGTAGAGAAAGGCCTAGGAGTCCTAAACGAGAACAAGCTGAACATATATGAGTAATGTGCCCTTATGGCACAGAAGTCCATCCGCCTCCTGGGCTGCATTAGGAGTGTTTCAGAGGTGGGCTTTCATTCTGCTCAGCACTGATGAGGCCACACCTAGAGCACTGTGTCAAGAGCAGGTTGGACTACACAAACTTCAGACATCCTTTCCAAACCCTATGTTTTTGCACTTCTCTGTTATTTTACGGTTCTGTGATTTTTGTGAGCAATTTTTAAACGGATGCTGAAGAGAAATCAGACTTCAACAACCCTCAAAACTTGTTATATAAGAACCATTCACTGATATATCGCTGAATACTTTTTTCCATGGCATTTTTTACTGTCTGTGATACTACATAGTTTTTCTCCTGCTTTCATAATTCTTACTATATTGTGTGTACTGTGTTTTCCCTTTAAATATTGTAAATGATGGTGTTGTTTCTTACTGCATTACAGGAAGAGCTCAATGTGTGCTGACATATACAACACATTTGACTATAAATACCTGTCTTCCTTATAAGAATGTGAAAGCCTTGACTTGCAAGATCAAAATATCCTTGTCAGTGGATTATTTGTCTAGAATGCCAAAAGAGCTATGATCTGCTCTTCTCATTAGTTCATTTGTCTAATCATTAAAGAAACAGGGGTGTTGAATCCTGGTTTTGTCCAGAAGACATGAAGAATATTTTCCACCTAGCAGAAGTGTGCTGTCCCTCAATTCTGTAGGAATTTTCACAGAGCCTATTTAATAAAACAGGTGAGAATCAAACTGTGAAAGCAGTATGATTCTTGCCATGGTTATGGCTTTGATCTTGGAGACTAAGAAAGTGAAAACCTGATTCTTTAGATAAGCTTGTTCTCCAGTCACTTTTTAAGTATTCAAGGCCCTGCAGCTCATTTGCACTGCAAAGTCATGTTTACGTATGTACAGTATATATGATTCACTGAATGTTTAAGTACAAACTACAGCATAGGCATACCACTATATCACTGTGAGAGCTGATAGCTCCCTCTGAACTGTAATTCGGATTTGGTTGATGAGCTAGTAACATAATGCCAAAGCAGTAGATTCAAGTAAGAAATACATTAGAGAGCACTCTAAGACAGATGGATGACCTTATGCTTAGAGCAACACCCATTTTTTTTCCTGTTTCAAAAATCTGAACAACTTTGTCTTTATTTCTTTACATCAGCTAAATAGCTGTTTGTATTCAAATACTATAGTGATCTATGAGTGGGACTTATTTCCCCAAAAGACTACACAAGGTAATATTATCTATTTTTTTCTTGAGTGTGAGAGAAAGAACATACTTTTTGCTACCCAATCTAGTCAGTATGGCAAGATGAAATCTCAAAAATGTCTAAGCTGAATTATGCAGCATATATATATATCCTACTCTCCTATTCACCTCTAATTCTGGTAGAATTGTTTCTTTATCATCTCATTTTTCAGTCCAACACACTTTCCCATTTGAAGCACAAAATGCTCTCTGGAGATAAAAGAACAGTATCTTGTTGCATGTGCCCCAAATAGAGCATATTTCATGCCTTCTGTTCATGTATATTACTTTTACATCCATTCACAGCAGATACAGTATCTTTCTCTGTAGAATGACCACAATCTATTGCATCCAGAGATGAATCATTAGATACACTTTCCATCAGTGATATGAGTTTTGAGATCAAAGGGGACTGTTAGTTACTTGTAGATTGAGTCAAGAATGACAGCTAACTCTGAAAAAAAAAAAAGCCAACAAATACACCAGAACAAAAGAACAAGAATAAAGTTGACAAAACAAGATTAAAATGAAAAGTTTCGTAAGCAAGGTGAAATGGAAGAAGTTACCAACACTAGTTAACAACTTGGATGTAGCTTCCTTCATTCTAGAAAGTCTTTGTTAGGTAATTATGGTGAATCACTGAAAAGAGAGCAATCTGTCTACCAGAATTTAACTCAGAAGGGAATCACAGAACTAGCTGACTGTTCCGGAAAAACAAAGAAAAACACAAAAAACCCTCCCAAAAGTCCTTTCTTATGTGTTTTGAAAAATGCTTAGTCCACTTAGATATTTAGGAGCTAATAAAATAGAGGTTACAGGAGGTAATGCAAATGGGCAATATAAGAAGAGCAATTTGTGACAAATTAGAGCAAAATTTTGATGTGGGACAACGCTGAAATTAAAAAAAAAAATCACATCTGTCTATTTACATGTGTTCATATATATGTGTGTTTATGTACTTCAAATAATATTTATATGATAAAACCACCCTATCCAATTGTTAGAACTCCCAGCTTTCTAGGATGTTCAAATGTGGTAGCCCTGAACAAAATTCCAGGAGGGATGAAGGAAAGTCGTGGATTATGTTCCTCCCAGCATTAGAAGAAAAATTGTAAATAGACTGAAAGTTCCGTGAGACCTTTAATTGCATTTTTCTGCTTCAAAGAGCTCAGTCACTTACAGACTTGCTTTAAAAACAGTGGAAGGGTGACAAATATGCCTCAAAGTCTGCTGTCAACATGAACCAAGAATAAATGAACTATTTCATTTTTCCTCTCCCTTTGATTCTCACCTCTAGGCTAGATCAGCTGCAGATAAGTGCTTCAGTGCAGGTAATCTCTTAATTGCTGTAATTAAGCTAAGTCAAAAATGTTAACAGCCCAATAAATTCTCATGTGCTTTAGATATATAAAGGATAGGTCCT
>JAVSBS010008592.1:0-28077 GCA_033124195.1 Coracias cyanogaster
CCCAGCGACATGTCCTCCTGTCTATGCCATGAGCTGCCAGCTTCTCCAGCAGAATGCTGTGGGAAACAGTGTCAAATACCTTACTGAAGTCCAAGTAGACAACATCCACCGCCTTGCCCTCATCCACTAGGCAGGTCAGCTGATCATAGAACCAGTTGGCGTTGAAGGAGATAAAGCTAATGGTAATATCAAAGAATCATGACATGATTCCCTGATGTCAGGTTGCTTCCATTGCCACACTGTACCAGGGATGGGGTTGGTGAGATTCTCATGCATGTTTGGTGCAGACATCACTGTGCAACCCTGGGGCTGTTGCAGATAACAGTTGTGCCAAGGAAGGAGGGAAACAAGCCTGTGCTTCTTGAAAATCAATCTACAAAAAATGAATAGTGAGCTGTATTTTTTTTATGACTGTTTGGGAATGCCTAGAGACTTACTTATAGGGTTTTTTTTTTAATGCGAGGAACAAGAATATTTTTAACATTCAATCAAGTACCCTTTTTATCTTTGAAATGACACTTCATATCAGATCTCAGTATGTCTCTTCTTATATTTGTATGAAATAACCTTGGAGATAACACAGTATAAAATATTTTTTCATTTTGCCTTCTTGATAACTCAATTGTTTCCCAGGGTACAGCTGAACAAGAAGGGAAACAAATTGTTTCCTACTGTATATTCATGAGTTAATCTCAACGATAGCCAACAATAGTATCCTAGTATACCACATCATTGAGGATATTAAAGAATTAGAAGTAAATACACTACACATCTTATGAATTTATTGCCTATTTTATTAATATACTGTACTGCTTTCCATATGGTAAGCGCTGCTGGGTTTAACACTTACCTGCATTCCATCTGTTTAGTTTGTTTTCATAACAGCATTATTAGAAAAGTAGACCTTCAATGAATGTTTCTCATTCCTCCTTTTAACATGTTTTCTTTACAGACACTGATACCTATATCTTTATATTCAAAGTAACACTATTTATATCTTTGCACACTTTGTATTCATGGCAGTTGCTAAGTACATGTGAATGTGTCAACATGATGCCCTTTTCTGCTTAAATCTTCTTAAACCTTAAATCTTTCTTCTTCTTAAATCTTATCATATCTTCCAGAAATCCTGCCACTGCATTATGTGTCACCCGGATAATTGTGAACAAGTGCGACTATAAATACTAAGTCATTCTAGAGTTAATAATTAAAAAAAAATAAGGCAGCACAAATAACCATGCCCTTATAAGTCATTTTTTAAAATGATTTGAAGACTTTCTTCCATGATCCAATGTTTCTGTGCAAGTCACAAATAAAAAAAATCTAAAAATTTGCTTGTTGAAATAGCACAACTATTACTGCCTGTTTTAGGAAACACGGGTTTCTACATACTTACATACTTTGTGGCATTCTACTGTTTGCTCACCTGAAACACCTCTCTGTGGATAAAATTTCCTTTTCCTTTAGTTATAGTAGCTCTCCCATCATACAAACACATTCTTGAGACTTTTGTAATATGCTTTTGGTTGTGATAAATACAAAGCACTCCATAGCAAGAGAGAGAAACTAGAACTCAAGATGAATAGATCCCTTTTAGAAAAATCAGCTCTTTGCCCAGTAGAGGAGTCCTCCTGTATATCATAGGGCTTAAGCTGCTTTTCTAACCTGCAAAATACAGAGGCTTGAACACAGCTTTTTATCTCCATTTTAGTGGTTATCCTTAGGAATTCTTCCTTTTTTGTTAGTCCAGAAAAGATCATCAAAGACTCGATAAAGCCTCTGCTCTCTTTGAAGTCAGCATATGACTGAGAGGAATTTCACTGGAACAGGTTGCCCAGTGAAGTTGTGGATGTCCCAACACTGGATGTGTTCAAAACTAGGTTGGATGGGGCTTTGCGCAACCTGGTCTAGTGGAAGGTGTCCCTGCCCATGGCATGGGGGTTGAAACAAGATGATCTTTGAGGTCCTTTCCAACCCAAACCATTCTATGATTCTATGTTTCATTAATATTCCTTTTTAGAAAGATGACCCAAAATATGTACACACTCACTCACAAAAGGGAAAACCTCTCACTCAAGGGTACCCAGAAAGGGAGAAACTCACTCAAAAGGGGGCAAGGGCTCACTGAAGGATATATCCTCTGGATATATCCACTTACCAAATGAGGGGCTGAGGACTCACTCCATCCCAGGAAGTTTCCTTGAGCAGCATCCTGATTGCAGGGGAGAGTCTCTGATTGCAGACCCACTTCTCAAAGGAGGACTACTCTGTAAGCTAAATAAGCTCTGAAAGAGCTCCATTTATACTCTAGTCGAGTCTGACTTAAGGCTAATTCTAATTAACTGGGGGTAAGCACATGACAAAGGCAAGGTAGGGAACTGATGCAATGTAATCAGATTTTAATCGCTGTGAAGCGCTGATCTTTATGGGGTCTTTGGCAAGCCTCAGTCATTGCCACATCCATACTGTCAAGAAAATATGCCTAAAATTATAATATATATTTTAAAGAGTATTTCAAACTTCAACAACTGAAGAAGGCTGAAAAAATGTTGGATGACACTATATGAGATAAACACATAGTACACAACCAGTACTTAGGGGAGTACAGCTGTGAAGAGAGTAGTTCTTCAAAGAAGACAGAGTGAGCTGATTCTGAAAAAAACCCTCTGAGATGTAAGAGAACAGTCTTCACTTATGTTCCTCATTTGCTCCTTAAGAATGTCAAGGTCTCCTAGTGCAACTGCCAAAGCAAAGGGTGATTTTATTATTCATTTGCCTGACTGTACAATCTTCATGTTCTCTGATTTAAATAACTGGTTTCCTGTGTCAGGATCTACTGTACTGCTGGCCTCAGCATGACTCTCTTGGGTAATTCCACAGCTTGTTGAACTATTTCTACTATATCTTAGGTGTTATAGAAGGAGAGAGTGAAGAATGGGCTTCCCTTTTTTACATTAAAAGGTAAAGACAGGTATTTGGGGAGACTGATGGGAAACCTATGACTTAAGCATGTTTTGAAAGGCTGCTTATGCTGTGTTTAAAACTGTAGATGCCCAATGTAAAGCTGTAGGGAAAATATTAATCAATATGTAAGAGCTTTTAATATGAACTGCTTATTTTTAGAAGTTTTGATATCCAATCAATTGTCACTTGATCTGTTTCTTATGCTCTAAGGTTTGTATTTATTTCTCTCCTTGATGCAGGAGTACACTGTAAATTACAATGTAAAATAGCTGATAAAAGAATGCCATATTGAAGCTTATCAGCTGGAAATTGTAACCTAAATTATATGAACATGGAGAGAATGAACAGCAGGTTCTGTATTTTTCTCATATACAAATTAAGAATACCACCCAAAACCCCCCACAAACCCAACAGTCCTTCACAAATTGTAAACTTAGGTATTTATTTCTTTGAAATACCTTTTGTATGATTATTTGTAAAAGAAAGAAATGAATGCTACAAGTTGGCTGTGAGGAGCAAGGCCACAGCAGAGTAACAGAGAAGAAATTTTAGAATATAAATAAGATCAAGAATGTGCCTGTTCAGCTTGTTTCAGTGAATTATGCATCTTTTATTTTAGCATGAATTAATAGTATCTCAAAAATTGCAAATGAAAATGATGAACACCAGAAAGGAATTAAAAATAAGAAAAGAAGAAAAAGAATATAAAGTTTAAATAAAAGAATTTATTAGAATGTCTAATGTAACATTATAAAGTTACAGAAGGATTTTACTATATGAAAACCCCCATAGCTGTTTGCTGTCTCATCTCAAACATTACATTTCAAACAGATGATATTTGAGACATTGAAATTTTATATTCAAATCATTAAAATGCAAAGAAATAAAATTAGCGTGAGAGATAATAGGTTTTCAATGCTTTTGGAAATGTGCTGATGTTGTTTGCAACAAGTTGAGTGTACAATGAATTCACATGGGATCTCATCTGTTATTTCTAGACTTTGACATAACTGCTGGCTTAAAATACTAGCTCAGATTTTATACTTTTGCTGCTATGGAACTGGAGGCATAAATTATATAGTACACGTGGCTCTTTTCAATTTGCAGCCTATATCTTAAAATATTTGAAGACATTTGTTTTTAAAGCCACATGCTTTTCTGAGAGTTAATTTACTTCAGAAGCATTCACAGTTGTGTAGTTTCTGGGTAGGAAAAGAGGGAAACAAAGCTATTCAAACATTTTCTGATACGATGACCTTATTGCCCTCTACAACTACCTAAAAGGAGGTTGTAGTGAGGCTGGTGGTGGTCTCTTCTCTCAGATTAGTGATGATAGGATGAGGGGAAATGGCCTCGAGTTGCGTCAGGGGAGGTTTAGATGGGATATTAGGAAGCGATTCTTCACTGAGAGGGTAGTTAGGCAGTGGAACAGGCTGCCCAGGGAGGTGGTGGAGTCACCATCACTGGAGGTTTTTAAAGAACGAATAGATGTGGCGCTTGAGGATATGGTGTAGTGATTAGAGAGATGCTAGGACAAAGGTTGGACTTGATGACCCTGGAGGTCCTTTCCATACATAATGATTCTGTGATTCTGTGATATCACAGAAAACCTACATATTTTCAATCTCTATAAAACATATGGAAATTGTTATTTTCATTTGGTTTTCCAACATTTCCTATATGTTTCAATATTTGCAACTTAAAAAAACAAAACAGGGAGCTAAGCAAGAACAAAGTAGGCCTCTCCCTAAATCTTATCTCCCTGTTGTATCAATCCATTATTTTATCCATGCAGCCTATTTAAAATTCTAATAACAGATACCATTAGAAGATTAATACATATTATTGAAAATTTCTGTCAGTGTAGTACTGTTGTATGCAGCAGTGTAATTTACCTGACTAAACTGCAAGCTTTACCTCATTTGTTTGGTAAAGCTTTCCTTTCACACGTCATCTTTGTCTGTTAACCAATGGCTCTTTACAACCTGTAATTTTGGCACCCTTTTTGTTCTTAAGGAATCTTACCATTATTTTCAACATGCTTGACATCTTTTTTTGCTATTAATATGGTTAACGCAGTGAGTTACACCCAAATCTTGTGGAAACAGAATATCAACCTTAAATTTTAGCTGGAACATTTTACTTTGTAACAACATTTTTCATTAACAAAATATTTATTGACACCATTCAGTTAAATGCATATTTTCCTGATTGTTTGCATGAATTTTCTGAGCAGACAATTTATATTTGCAAAACCCTTAACTAAATATTTCAGATTCCCTTCATTCCCAGTTGCTTTCCAGTTAGATAATTCTCTCTCCTCTCATCCTCATTTGTGATCTGCACTTTATTTTGATTAACCACATCATGTTATTCACCCCTAGTTTTTAATACCCACTTCTCAAAGAAGTCTTTGTTTCCCTTCAAACAGGAAATCAAGTATAGTTTTTCTTCAGTAGTTGTATTCATATCTTTGTTTCAATCATATGTCCAATTTTGTCTTTTCATTTACAAACAAATTTTTTGGTGGAATCAATATCACTATAAGTGAAATTAGTAGCAGTCTGGAAGGTTGTCCCTGCAATAAATATAGTGTTACTGACTTTAAATTTGATTTTGAGATGAAAGCTCTACGGTAAGAAAACCATGCACTAAAAGCCTACGTGACCTGCTGAAATCGATGTTGGACAGTGCCATGCTTTGGCTTTCCATGTCACTGTTGTAAAATGAGACCACTGACGATAAGGAAAGGAATTCAGATTTTGGCAACTATAGAGGAGTGCATGATGGTTGGCACAGAAGTATGTGATGAGGAACACATAATTCAACACAAAACCTTTTAGTAATGTAATAACTGGTCCAGAATTTGCTGACTGCTTGTTAATTATTTAACAATCTGAAACTCTGTGACCAAAAACCTACCTTATGTCTCCTCAGCTTCATGTCCTAGATGACTAATAGCAACTGCTTTTGAAAGGAATCCAGGAATGTCTTTGTAGTGCCTTTACTTTTCCACAGCTCTAGCCAAGCATCTATGTACCAAGCACCCTGACTCTGAACCAAAACCTCTCCCTGCTGGTACTTCTTCCATAAACAAGTTCTCTGTGAGATTTCAAATACAGCTGACACTGAAATATGCCAAAAAAGAAGCTTGAACAGAGCAATTCTTTAATTAGAAAGTCTCTTAATATTTTTTTAAAAATATAACTTCTTTGTTGTTAGCCTTTGTGCAAGTAACATAGGGAGGAAGGGAAATTTACAAGTCATTAAGTCCTTTGAAGAGAAACAAGAGGTAATAGTCTCTAAATTGAGCACTGAATAACAACAAAAAAGGTTGTTTTGTACACAAGATGTCTGTTCCTGTATCTCACTAAGTTTCCAGAGGAATTTGTGGGGCAGACATTAGATATTAACTTCTGATCTGAATTTTTAAAAGTGACACCTCTAAAAATTTCTTTTTCAAATGCTTTTCTTTAGAAACTTGTACTTACTCTTGACTAATAAGAAAAAGGTAATTATTTTCATAAAATGAGCTACAACTCAAAGAGAACCACTGCAAAGGTTCATTTTCTGAACAAGCATCTGTCTTGTTTCTCTCATACTTTCCAAATGCTGATGTTGTGAGGTCTATAGAAGAACAGGATTATTCCTTGGTCAAAAATGCCCTGATCCACTACTGTCTGAATAACTAGTAAAATGAGATCCATGACTATTTTGATCAGAGTTTTATTCCTTAAATATTATTTGAACCCAGGCTTTATTAATATTCTGAGTTTTAGCAATACCGTGGGCTAGCCCTCCTGACACAATTCAGATACTATTTGCTCTTTAAGAAAAGCTTTCTTTTCTTCCTTCTGGGATACGGTCACATCTACTACTTAAAAAGAAATACTGAAAATATTGTTCTTCAGCATAACAGAAATTAACATATCTTGTCCCTTTTCTGTCCTTAAAGTCCCAGGAAGATGTCCATGGAAGTGACTAAAAAGCACTGCAATAGTCTTTCTTGCTATGTCCTACATACTTAAGTGTCTATTAGGCTGGTAAAGCAATTTAATTTGCTGTTCCATCTCTCTCCGTGGAAATGTTGTTTCCCCTTTACCTTTGTTGATTTAGTCTTTGCTTGGGAATTTGACCTGTAAGTATCTTAAGACTTTGAACAAGAACTTTTATACTACTGTATATCCTCCTAGTCTCTCCAGTGGCTTTGTTAAAATCTTGACATGTTCATGTGGAACACTGGAATATGTGGAAACCAGTAATCTTTTGTATTTATATGTACCAACATATCTTTCTCATAATCCCTCTCTTTAGTTTGGTTACCAGCCATTGGTAACCGTTCAGGTTACCATTTAGTTACTTAAATCCTCTATCTGTTAAAAAAAACCCCAAATCTGCATGTATCCTGAAGACAGGTCAGTGTTATAAAACCATATTTGTTTTAAATTATCATTACATTGTGAGAAAGTTAGAATTAAATTAGCTATCTAGGACTTTTTACTGATATGTTATTGCTTACTTGAGTTTGAAAATGTTTGTATTTATTTGTTAAATAAGCTGTCTTTAGCACTAATAATTAATGGATTTCTGGAATGTGTGCATCAGGAAGACTATGAAGAGAAAGGCAGGAAAGGTCAAATAGCTGTACTGCAATTTGTATATCAGAGTTGTGTTTACACCTGGGTTTCCAAGAACAAGAATAGCATTCCTATGCTAGAATTCAGACAATGTATCAGGGGTCTTGGAATTGTGCTGTGTTTTGATCAATGTTCTCATCACAGAGCTTGATTTTTCATTGGACAGCAACTTGTGTAACCACTGAGCAGGTGTTAAGAGGTACACAAACTGTGAGACACTGGAGGAAAAGGTCCTAAAAATATCAGCAGTGACCCAAACACTTTTCCCCTGAGCTGTGTACCCTCTCCCATTCAATTTGTGCACATCAGGTAAAATATAACCTGGGAGAGATAAGTTTGTAGTTTTGCAACAGGAATTTTGCAGAATGACTGTTCTTAAACTTCCAATTACTCTTTTTTGATGTCTATAAAAAAAGATGTCACAGAAAGAAATCAAAACACTTAACCAAATATGTTTCCACCTCTGGTATTCTTTGGTAGTAGGATGAAGGGAGAAGCAAGTCCAAACCAGCTTTTGCTTTGGTTTTGCAAAATTAAACCTCTTATGATGAGGTTTTGAAAGACCAAAACCAAAATCTCTGGCAATATTTATCATTAATAATATTAGAGAAGTTCTAACTTTAGTTTTTTCCAGTATGATTTGATCTAGGAAGACCAGCTGTGCTTATATGAGAGATTGAAACTCTAAGATATGCAACATTAAAGATACGATGATTAAAAATAATATTCAGATATCTCTCCTGCATTTTCTTTTTACGGCTATCCACTCTATCATCTCAATAGTTTATTTGGTTTTATGTCACTGCATACAAACTAGTGGTTGAAAGGCTGATAATGTTCATAGAATCATAGAAAGCTTTAGCTTGGAAAGGACACTTAAAGGTCATTTAATCCAATCCCCCTGCAGTGAGCAGAGACATCTGTAACTATATCAGGATGCACAGAGCCCTGTCTAACCTGACCTTGAATGTTTCCAGGGATGGGGCACCTAACATTTTTCTGGGTAACCTGTTCCAGTGTTTCACCACCCTTATTGTAAAAAAATTTCTTCCTTGCATCTTGTCTAAATCTTCCCTCTTTTATTTTAAAACCATTACCCCTTGTCCTGTCACAACAGGCCCTGCTAAAAAGACTGTCTATATGTTTCTTATAGACCCTTTTTAAGTACTGAAAGGCTGAAATAAGGTGTCCTGAAATCTTAATTGAAGATTGTTCAGTGATTAAAAGCTGCATAGTTATCACGAAAATGAAATCTTCAAAGTGAAGCTGAACTTTTCAAAATATAACTCTATTAAGACTATTGATTAGAGGCTGTGCTTTGTGCTATCTAGCCACAGGTTGTGTGCTTCGAAAAGCAGATGAAAAGCTGCCATGCTACTGCACCAATACAAGGTATGACTGTCACGTCTGGGGCTGGCAAGACAGGTACTAACAGTATCAGTTTAATGCACACAGGAGACTTAACAGACCAGAGCAGTGTGACAGCTGGGAATTTTTTTTTTTGAGCACTGAACAAGTTAGGCACCACGTTACTTAGTGGTTTCACAGGATGATGGACTTCTAACTCGCTTTGAAAAATCAAGTAAGCATATATTTAGCATCTAAATATTTCTGAGTAACTGCTTCATAATGACCAGAAACAGTTTGTCCTTTTGTTCAGTAGAGATAATACTGCTACTATTCAATAGGGCATTTTTATGTGCCATTTTTTCTTTTATATTCTATATCTGTGAGGCTTCATTCAGTCAATAAAAACATGTTGATTTTGTACATTTGTAATGTTCTTCTAGTTTCCACCAGAATGCAGAGTGGCACAAATCCCAATTAAGAAAAATACCATTGGCATGCCAATAAATTATGCAGCATATGTTGTTTTTTAACAAATTGGAAAAATGGAAAAATTATGAAGCTAGTTGTTTTGGATTAGGGTGAAATCACCCTTTGGAAGTGCATGTCTTCTACAACTAGCTAGAGTGAATTAAAGTAAGTGCTGAGTTTCTAGATGTCTAAAGTTAAGTCATGTGAATCCCACCTTCTCTGAAAGGTCTTTAACTTGCAAAGTAAACAACCCCAAATTTCCTTTAATAACTGACCAATGAACAGGGATTTACTGTTTTGTGGAAAAGGATACACACATACTGTGACAAAAATCAACATTTAAAAAAATCTTTATCACCAGTTTAAATCATAACTAAAAAAAGTTTTTAAATCTCTTGGCTTTAAAACAGTTCATGACAAGGATAACAGATGATCAAAATAATAGTTTAGCTTTCCAAGCTACTGGACAACTAAAAGAGATGAAATTGAATATCTTGGAAAAGGGATTCAAAGCAGGGTGTCAAAGCCATGAACTACATGACCACATTTTAAAAATAAGTATCTATTTTGGGAAGAAAATATTTTTTTAAATGGTCTGTGATTAGGTACAAGTAAAATTTGGGATTGATTACAAGGATTCTGTGCTGAACTTCCTATGAATGTTAAGTCACTGCTAATTTTTAGGCTTGCACTGATTTAGTTCAATATTGTGATTCAAAATGTTTTTCAACCACATTTCTTCATTAAACCTTTAGAAATAAGAAAATATTGAGATACTTTCTCTTGTTGGTTCACCGTAGTCAATGGAAATTGGAGAGTCTAGTCATCTGGGATTTATTACCTCTAGGTGCTAGAAACTAGGACAGCTCAGAAAACTGTCCATATTTTTAGATCATAGAGTCATAGAATCATTTATGTTTGAAAAGGCCTTTAAGATCCAACCATTAATGTAACACTCAAGTCCACCACTACTGAACTCCAAATAAGCTAAAAAGTTTGTTTGTCCTCATGCATTTTAATGAGCATGTAGTATAAACAGTATTTCAATTCCTATCATTATAGATATATTTCAGATATCAAATATGCAGTTCTTTTGATGTCTAGGCCAAAAAATGAAGACAACTGAGAGTTTCCATTAAAGAAGGAAGATGGTTAACATACTTTGATAAAATGAAGTAGATATACAGAAAAAAGTAAGAGTTTAGCTACATCTACCACTGAAGTAAGACTAAGTGTCTGAACAGTAGCTGATGTAAAAATGGCAATAAAAATTATTTCACAGACTCCAAGTGGATTTGGCACACTGAATCAGTTCACAAGTTCTAAGGACCCAGCAGTAGAAAAGGATACTTCAAAATGCACAAAAGCAGGGAACTGAGTATTAATGGTTATGAAATTACATGCAAATATGACTAAGTAGGTTGCAGATTGGAACGTATTCATTCCGGATTATTCATATAAAATTTACAGTTGCCTTTTTTTCTTGGGAAATAGTTTTCTGCTATATCACTTTCTCTACCCTTTGCCCAGTTCTTCCCTTTAGTGAACAACATACCTCTGATGATAAAGTACATGTTGATTCCCCAAGTTGTTTTGGATTAAGCACACAAGACACATTTAACATTAATTAGTGTCATCTAATTATGATATAGGCAGAGCAATGTTAGAAATTAAGGATTTCCAGTGCACACATGGCTGCTAATTTTTTAATTTTACTCTGTTAATCTTTCCACTTTTCAGTAGGTTGGAGAGAAACTCTATACATTTGATATTTCTTTCAAGATAACTGGGAGAGAAATAAATGAAAGAGATGCAATTAGGTGACATTGACCTTCCCCTCTTTTTTTTTTTTTTATCATTCCATAAATCTGCTTATATAAATTCTTTTGGTTCTGAAATATCAGCTGTTGACTACAATAAAAATGAACACCTCATAGGTAGGCAATGAATCCCTTAAATTTTCAGATGGAGAGTGACTGTACAAATAGGTGCTAATGAGCAATCTGAACAGCACAGGTTCAGGAAGCATCACTCTTAATCACTTGTACATCTCTTTATAAACAAGCCCTCAAAAGAGTAAGCTGCTTGTGGGGTAAAGGTCAATTTTGCAGCAATGAGTTTATCATCATTTATGTACATCATGGGCTTTAGAGGGTGTTTTATATGTTTCTAGTAATGCTATTTTCAATCCCATGAGACAGAGAAAAAAACCAGCCTCTGCCAATATTTGCATATTTTTCCTTAAAGAAACCTTTAGTACTTACTGGCTTCAGAAGAAGATACATGTTATTACATTCTGACATTTTTTTTTTTGCAAAAAAAGAAGGGGATGTTTTGAAGAACCTTAGTCATCAGGCAAAAACCAAGTTATTACATTCCTCCATTTTAACGTTATTTTCTTCTTTGTCACGTCCAGTATTGTCCCAGTAGCATATCCTTAGCACGCTTTCAAAGTAACGTGGCAGTTTCTGAAACCTCATTTGTAATATCACTATTCACTCTAAGAGAAGGAATTGTGTAAAACTTTCATGTAAAATAGCTGGTTCTGTCTTTTGTGCCAGCAGAAACGTGACAGCAATAGTGAATGTGATGCAATGCAATATAAAAGATTATATTAACTACATTATTTAAAAAATCCTATGTTGCCTGTGCAATATCAAAACATCCACTTTCATCCTAATTACATTTCCTAGAACACTGCATATACAGAGCAGATTTGTAGCTCCTCTCTGCTTGTTCAGTAGGTGCTAAACTCTCAGATCCAAACTCAGCAGTATACCACTGACAAACAGTATGCAGACTGAAGGAATTCATACATATGTTGCAGCCATTTAAATATATATTATCCCACAGTTAATAGATTCTTTGTAAGAGTACAAATCTTTTGCAAATAGCCTTCTTTTCTCAAGGAAATTCTCATCTATGTTTATTTCCTTCCTTAAACCCACTGCTCCTTCAAGCGGAAGGGATTACCTTTTCACTGTAAGTGTAATGGCATCTAATCTGCTGGAGGGACTGTATTTACTCAATCCTTTTTCTTTTTAAAGTATTTGGCCATATTCTGATAAAGGTAATATCTAAACAAACAGATGCGCAAGTTTTAAAAAGCAACAAAATTCTGAAACTAGGCTCTCATTATAAGCAAAAAAAAAAAGAAAAATCATTATCAGAAGTTACTATGATATTTAACCTGTGACTATCACAAATTGCAAGAGGGAAATGGGAAAGCTTTGCTTGCTGTTAGATTTCTTTTTAATGTATCATATTTTCTTTCTGTGAAAATGAAATCTTACACATCAAAGTCCCATTGATGGTGAATAAAAGAAATTGAAAATCTGAAACATGATCTCAAACATAGAATAGCATGTAGTAGCTTTTAGTTTATTTCAGAGCACAGAACAATGTACTTGAAAGAATACAGCATTTCACAGTTTAAAAATACGCAATTTTTCTGTCCAATTGATAAGCATTTTTTTGTCATCTTCTCAAATATATATTACATATTATTCTCTATAATATATTATATGATAGAATTATACATTTGTCCTTGATGGTAGAAATAGTCTTCAATTTGGGCCTTTAACTATTTGCACAGTTAATTCAGGACATCAAATTGTCCCAGCAGGACTGCAGGCTGTCTTAAATCCGTTTATTTTAAATAACAGTGTTCCTTCTAATATTCCCTACTGCCTGGGTTGAAGAACATGTCATATCTCTCCTTGGTAAACAGAAGTGACAAAGTTTGGAAAAGCCCTTCATCCCCCCTTCTGTACAGTTTATAGATGACTTCTTCTGGACCTGAGTTTTTGGAAGTAATAAAACTCTCCCCCAGCCTTTGAGTAGGATCTGTAGATGCTCAGGACCCAGGCATTTCTGTGTCCATAGCCACCCTCAGTTTATGCCTCTGTGTAAGCCAAAACTGTAATCTATCACAAGTTATTTCAGCTGTCCCAGTTATCTTTTGTAATTCGTTTTAGGCAACAGACCCTGCTGAATCAGACAGCCAAGAGCAAGAGACAAGAACAGTTTAAATCTATGCTTTTATCACAGAATTTCCCCAATTTATCTCTTGCTTTCTTCTTGTTCTCTTTCTATACTTTGCATTCCTGAATGATGAGCTAGGTGTCAAAGACACAGAGTCGTTGCACTGACATCTTCAGGGAAGCAAGTTAGCAGGGCTCTTTCCTCAGCCAGCCCCAGAGTGGCTCCTGAGTGCTATCCACAGAGTTCTATCTGAAAATTGAGGGCAGAGCAATGCCTTTGTATCTGGTTTTAAGCTATGGTTAAGATTTCAGATCTAAAATTTAGTTTTGCAGTGAAATAAGGAAAAGCAAGGGAACAGGTGATGAAGAAAGAGTCTGACAGACACATGAGTCTAGTGGAGAATCTCAAGGGTTTGGGTTACCTTTGATCAAGAAGATCTTCAAGTAGAAGAACTAGAAATGTTCTCTGCCTCCACATTTAATGTAACAGAACAAACCTAAGATTTTTCTTCTTCTGTTACAGTCTGAGAGGTGGCTTGCTGGGAGTCTGCCCTACAACTTGATAGTACAAACTCTGGATATCTCCCTTCTAAAACCAGCTGGTGTATCTGGCCTTGCTACCGACCTGTTTGACGCATATGCATATTAGCCGAGGCTAGTCTTTTGTTTGCAGGGAATTAGCACAGCTCAGGGAGAAATCTCATGCTATCTTACTGACTCAGGACTGCATGCTGATGAAAAAGAAGTTTCAAGTTTTCCTGGAAGCTAATGTCTGTCTTTCAGCTTATTGCTATCAACATTTGTATTGTTATTCTTGCAAAATCACTAACTGATATTTGGGTTTTTTTTGTAGGATCTTTTACAGATACTTATGAGTTCAAATACATCTTACTTAGATTTATAACATATTTGACTTAAATATGTTTTGATTTGTGACACTAGTTCATATAACAATGTAATTTAGAGTGTTTCTTGTGTTCTTGAATGTCTTTTGTCACTTTCATCCATACAGCTGATGTTAGGCTAAGTCTGCCTTAAATATAACAGGCTCTAATGCTGGATCAGGACATAGCAACAGTATAAGAGGCAAAAGATGTAAAATGTTCTTGTGCTTCCCTCTAGCAATGCAATGAAATAAATGATCAGAGTCAAAAATGCATCATGGAGAGTGGACCTCCTATGAACATTGTTTATTCAGGCTTGACTGGCATATCTCTGTCCCCTCTTACTCTCTTGGAGAGAATGTTTTGCTGATGGAAAGTGACATCTTACAGTTTACCTTGGTGGGAGGTATCCCCTGCTGCTATAGATTTGCTATCTCATGCACCTTGTAGTTCCTAGAAAGCTGATCTCTCCAGGGCTTGGCTAAGACCAGAAAATCACCACTACTCTGCAGCAGTGTCTATGTAGTTCCGTTGCCCAGTAGAGCAACAAATCTGGTTTTGGTGCACCCTGATAACGCATCAATAGTCATGGACACAGTCATAAACAATTCTGACCTGCTACATCAGTGAGAGCCTGTAAATCAAGTTACCAATTCACAGCCTCTCCCAAGATTGACAGCCAGTTAACAGTTAATACCTGTTGTGATGTCTTTGCCTGGTAACACCTGTACATAGAAAGAAGCCAGAGATCACCACTTAATTGCTCTCATCCTTAATTACAATCCCCCAGTCTCCTATTTTTTTAAAGGAGATCATATGATCTATGAATTAACACAGCTTCTAGAAGAAGTTATGGGAAAATAGCATTTTGCAGTAGATATTAATAATTTTATTTGAGAAATATAATATAGCAACTATAAATGTAGTTGTCTGTGAACAACTCTTTCAAATGAACTGATGGTATAGATTATTTTTATGTCATAAAGTCTGGTAAACACTGAAATTATGGAATTTATTTGGCAAGTCAATATAAGGTTTCCTTTGTTTACAGTGATCAACAATAAAATCGTCTGCTGCTACTGTTATAGTTCTTTCTATGTTCCCTTCTGTGCAGCAGGGTTTTTTTGGCTATGTGCTGAAACGCAGTCAGTGCAGAAGACCATAAAACAACAATTTAATTGTTGTGTTGATACTTTCTTGGATCTCATTGACTTTCTTGGGCAGCCTATGAGCCTAAGCAGAATGTAGAAACTTGGCGTGCCATAGGTGAGTGAAATGCTTGGGGACAGGAGAAGGACAGGAGAAACGAAAAGCTAATGAAACAGAGAAGAATCAGTTCACCAGCTTGAAGGCAAAGTAAGACACATTAACTGGTAACGTTAAAGTGCTTTGTAAACAGTTTTAACTAATTCAAATAACAGTCAAATAAACAAACAAACCTTAGTATTGCTAAATGCTGAGGGAGAGATACTTTTTTTAGTAGGAAGGGATGTGTAGGTGTACCAAGAAGGGGAGAGTAGCAGAGAAGGGGTGACCTCCATCCCTCCATCCTTACTTTATGTTCTTGACTGATTCTGTTCTACAGACACTAGTCAGAGCTAACAGAGAAAATTGATTTCTATTGTAATAGCAAGAAATTCAAGACCGAGCTTACTCAGAGAGATTACTGCTTTTCACAGGTGGTTAAAGGTACTTGCCTTGCAGCCCACCTGCCTTACATAAACATACAGGAAGCTATAATTGCCTGAAGACACAATGCCATTCTTATGGCTTCTTTATAGCCTGCATTTGCTAGCTACTTCTCTCCTTTTTTTTTTTTTTTTTTTTAAAGTTTTGAATTTATTTAGCACTCCCTGTATTTGGAACCATGGATAATGAAAAGGAAGATATTAGCATGTTGAATCTGTTTGCTAAATTACAACAAGTATTTTAAAAACTGTACTGTTTACCAGTATTCCTTAGATGATCTTTACAGATAATGATATGGGCAAGGTGGTTTGTTCTCTCTTGGAGCTTGTTTTTGTAAAACATAAAAGGACGAGAATACTGCTTAGAATTACATTGGTTTGATTAATGTAGAGTTAGTTCATTTTCAAATTCTGCCTTACTGTAATGCTAAATAAAGAAAACTAAAGAAGTATTCTCAGTAAACTATTAGTATTGCACCTCCAGCTATCACTAGTTTTGCCTGAGAGTATCCAAATTATCATATGTGTAAACAACCTGATAGTAAAGGATCCTAAGGGAGCTAAAATTCTGAAGAATTTCATTTACAGAAAACAATTCAATGCTTATGTTGACTCTATCACAACCATTTTGCTCCATAGCACTTTAATTTCTAATTAGATGTTTTTCTTCTTCAAAAACTAGGGAAAATACAATTAGGTTAATAAAATTCTAGTCATATAAGCACAATGAAGGAAAGGAAAATGCATGTTTTAATTGGGAATGAACAAGGGTTTATTTAATGTAAAAGCTTTTGAAAATGTATAGACTTAAATGCCTCAATTATTAGGAATATATATATATATATGTGAAATTGTGCAGAGGTTTTGCAATTACTCACCATAATTCTAATGTTACACATAGTCAAGACAGCGAGGTCACTGCTATTTCATCCAAAGGCACAGATGTGTTTCCATATGAATTGTTTCTCAATACTGCATTAATTTAGCATATGGCTCCTGAAGGAGATCCACCAACAGATATGATATATATTGCTGGCAGTGTTTGTCAATTATCTCTCCCCATGAGCTAATGAGTTATTTATAAGGGAAATAGCTCTTCTAGGAACAATAAAAATGTTTATTGTCTATAAAGGATATGGTGAAAATCTTACCTTTTTGGCTTCTTGGTCTCGGAAGGGTTGGAGGTTGTAGAATGGGTAGTGAGATTGATGTGGTCACTGAAGCTGACTTCAAAGTGCAGTGAGCATTCTTGAGGTCACAAATAACCACCCAATGAATTTTTGACAACACCAACATTAAATGTCAGCTTAAGGTGGCTGGATGTTTTCATGGCTGGGGAGGTAGGAATTTCTGATTTGACTTTATGCACCTGATTTCTTTTTAGGATAGACTCCATAGTGAATATCTAGAGGTTTTGGCTCTCCTTTGTAAAAGGAAGACTCTCAGGCACAACTGAAGGGATGGACGTTTATGATTCCATCCTCAGCTTCTCTCAGACTTAACAGTCTGAGACGTGAGCATGGAATTATTTTGGCTATTACATGTAATAGTATTTTGATAGTGAAAATAAAACAGTTCAAATGACACAAAACTTTATACAGTAAGTGTGCTGCAGCCTCTGTAATCTGTAGTGTTTGAGCAGAAGCCTATGACTGACCGTGCCATGCACAACATGTACCCTTTGCTATCAAATAATGAGACTGCATCAAATGTCTCAACAAACCCTAATCTCACCATTATGAGCAAAAACACTGTTATGTGTTAGGAGCAGTTATATGCTGTTTCTCCTGCTTATCATAAAAAATCAGGGGTTTCCTTCTTTGAAATAGTCTGATTTTAACACAAGTTCTCTTTATTTTTCCATTTATGATGACTCTTTTGGGATAGTTCAGCACACATTCAGTCAATAGTACCATATCTCACTGAAACAGATGACCTCCAGGACTTCTTTCACTTGTGAGCTTGCTGCTGAGACCTGTGTGTTATAGTGCTTGTAAAAAGGAGGAGTATTTCATTTCCCTTGCTGTCAAACTAACTGTTAACTTATCTATTCATTCTCTTGAAATTCATAATGAATAGAGGGAATCCAAATGCATTGGACAAAAGATGCAGCCCACAATTTTAGTGGTGTTTAGTGCTGTTAAGAAGTGCCCAGTTCAGAGAAATTTATCTTCATATGCTACCCCTTCTTTACACAGTTACAATTCCTATATTGCCAACAGAAGTCAAATCATAATAATAAAAAAAGGCAGTTTCTGTCAGGGCTGCTGGATTTATTTGATGCTAAATTGCATGTTTGAATATTTTTATTTAATAAGAACATACTGTGATCATATAAAAGTTCAAGATTTTTTGATCTGTCTATGAATACATATTTTCAAAAGAGTTGCTCTAGCCCTTTTGCCAGCATGGTGATTTTCATTCAGGGAAACATATTTTGAAACCAGCAAAGGTGAGAGTGTCTGAATTCCACTAACAGCAAGAAAATAATGGTTAATCACTCATTAGATTTGATTCCTGTACACAGGGCACAACCGAAAAATAACCTAATTTATGAACTTTTCAGAATTTTCTCAGAGTTGACAAGAATGACTCCTAAAATGCAGCTTCTGGATTTGTTCCAGTTAAGCTTCATTAAGACAGCTGGACCATTCACCAGCAAGGTTTAATGGGGTTCCAATACGTCATCTATAACTTTAAAAGAAATTGAATCCCTTTACCCGTGTGGCAGGTCTGGGATTTTATGAAAATTAAGTCTGAAAGGAATCATAATTGATACTACTAACTAATGACGTAATGCTAATGTCCAAGTGTGTCCCTATGTGAGTCAGCTAGCCAGAAAACTGGAGCTGTGAAGCCTCCTTTAGGACGTTCTTCAAAGATGCCAAGGTTTCCTGCAGCCCATTTCTAAACTGAAAGCAAGGCAATGTGTAAAAATAAAAGTTCAATTACTCTGAAAAATAAATTCTTGAATGCTCTTTATACATTATAAATAAGCATTAAAGAATGGAAAATGGATCTCCTGCTTTGAAGGTCACCTTTAAGGCTTCCAGCTCTTAAAGAGAATTTTGTCTTAAGAATTCACAAATCTCCTGCTTTTTAATGGCTTGTTCTTAGACAAAAAAATTCTTCATTTTGATACCAGTTGGAATACATTGGCAAATTTTTTACTGGACAAAGACAGCAAGCAGAAACAGTATTTAGCAAAGTCAATTGCTGAAGGAAAATACTCAAAGGGTGGGTTAAGTACACCAGGGAAGATGAGAGGGTTTAAATCTCTAAGGTCCTTTTCCCCATAAGGTGTCTGCCCAGAGCTGTATTAGGGGTGCTGCCAAAATGGGGTGGTTCAGACACATTTCTCTCTTCAACTTCCTGAGTGGGAAGTTTAAGCGTTGCTTCCACTCTGTTACAGATTTAAAGTGTTGGGCACCAGCGTATATGCTGGTGAAAGCACAATGAACAAGTAGGGATATTTCACAGTGGCTGGTGAACACCCTTTCCTAAATCAAGGTCCTAGAGATAAGGTGCTGCTGTCATTGTAGCATGGCAAGGACAGCATTTCTTTGTCATAGAACTCCCCTGGTGCTTAGGGTTGTGGTGATTTGCCCACAGTCACAGAGGAGGAAGCAGGTGGGTAATCAGAGAATAGCATGGAAATCTCCCATATCTGTAGTGACTACTAAATGTGCTTCTTGTCATCTGACTATTTTTATCATCTATATGTGACTTTCCAGGCTAGAAATCACCATGTTGATCATGTTATCAGTGCTGACAAAAGTAAAGGGCAACCTTGCAGACAGCTCCTGTTCTTTTTAAAACAATTACAACTTCCTCTTTGCTTTGTGCAAAAGAAGTTGATAAATGTATTTTTCTCCTTTTTCACTCTTCCTATTTAGAAACATTTAGGCACTGAACTGATGTCTATTTGCAGTGTTTTAATATAACTGTTGAGGGAAAGGAGTAAAAATGAACAAAGACAAAAAAAGGTTTTCCTTCAGTTGTTTGTAACACTGCCGATGGCAAGTTCTGCTTTAATAGCAAAGGGAACACTGCTGCTGTCTGTTGAAGCAGAAAGAATACATAGCTAAAGAAAAAAAAAAAATCAATGGAAATATTTTAAATGTCCTGCATTATAGTACTCTGTCAGACAAAACAAATGAAAACAATGCTGTATGTGGTGGAGAAAGGATGTAGCTAAATACAGAAAGACATAAATTATTTAAAGGGTAATGAATGACAGAAACAATTCAACACAGATGCATATGACTTATGATCTGAGAATTTGCCTTACAAGCTTATATAACAAAGAACAGAAGCAGTTGGGAACTAATGCAGAAAGGTGTTGTGAAATGGTAATGAATGAGAAGAAAAATAAAAAGCACATGAAAACCACACATATGTGCACTGGGGTAAAGGTTATGCCCTCTAGCAAGTCACCTTTTTTGCCACAACCTTTTGGGCAGGAGGCATTGATTGGTCCCAAACTATGGGCCTCTGAAGCTGTATTATCTGAGCAATATATCCTGTGGGGCTCTGTGGTCCAAGGATGCCTGTCTTGATAAAGGGCTCTTCAGCTGTAATGTAGGGCTGGGCTCTCCCCATCCTGTGTGGCCTGAAGTCCTTCCCCATCACTTCCCTAGCTGAGATGCCACGGTCCAGTGGAGAAAAGCGGAGGCACCTTTGTGTACTGCAAAATCACTCACATAGCAGTTTCTGGAGATGGGGAGCTCTACCCTCCCAGGAGGTATGGGAGCTTCTCTGTTGCTTCCAAAACCCACCTTCAGCAGGTTGTGGGGCAATGGAAGCTTATTGAACATTTAGAAAAAATGTCCTTATGTTTACCAGTTTACAACTGATGACAGTACAGCTGCTTAAAGAACGTGCAGTCTAACCAATAATGCTGGCTTTATTATATCTTAATGTGCAAATAATAAATTATTTTTTAAGAAATGGAAGTTTAAACAGTCGTGTAAGTTAGCATGAGGGGTGTTAGAGCATAGCATTTTTAAAGTAATTGGTCTAACTAAAACTAATATCAGACAGATCGAAGAAGATTAATTAGAAAAGAGTACCTGTGTCATATGCATAGTTAATGAAAGAGAAAATAAAAAGGGTAATGAAATGGCCAAGGTTGCCCTACTCAGCAAGCCTATCACCTGTGCAAGGGCTTTAAATAAGAATGAAACTTGCCTACTAAAATGCATTTGCATGCATGTATGTTTGATTTTGATGGTCTATTTGTTAAGTGAAATAGCCTGAGGAAAGCAGCTGTAAAAAGTACACAAAGCAAGTCACTTACAATATATACTTGCAATGATAAAAGCTAGTCTGAGTGCCAGCAGTACTCTACACTTTAAAAGAGTTACTAAATATGAGCAGGAGGATAAACAGCCAGCTACAGTCTGATTTTCTAATAAAAATGAGAAAGAAGTGCTTCTGGATACCCTGTTATCAATGACATTTGCATATGCAGCATTGCAGCCTTGCCCTATCAAAGCTATACTTATTTCCAAGATGGCTTTCTATTAGTGAAAATTCTTTTTTTGTCCTATACTAATCAATGAACTTCCTGACAGAACAGACGTGTATAGTATGGCCTTTAAATGTGAAGTTTTGCCATATGTTGTCATACATACTGTTCAGTTTGGTATATTTGGCCTAGTTTAGGGTAATCACATCCATTACTGTTGTCTGTCCTGTCTCCTGAGAGTATGATATTTTTTTTTGGTCTGATTTCTTGGTAGTTACTTGCCAAGACTTTGATGAGACATTTCCCCTCTTATATTTTCTCTTCTGTTTATATTTTCAGGTAGTTTTTTCTTTGCTTTTTACTTCTTATCCTGACAATATCTGTGTGCAACACAAAATTGTTTTTTATTTAGCATACAAGCTGTGCCGGAATCATTCTTCTGCCATTTAAGTATAGTCAGCTATGAAAAAAATAAAAAGAGAACACATAGTACTGAGGCTTGCATTTTCATTACCATTATTATTATTTCAGCCTGGCTAGGTCAGTCAGTAAAGCCCAGGATTCTTAATCCTAGGGCTATGGGTTCGTGCCCCTTGCTGGGCACCAAAAATGACTGTCGTGGTTTAGTCCTAGTCAGCAACTAAACATGACAGAGTTACTTGCTCACTCCTCCCCCCACCATAAAGTAAAACTTGTGGGTTGAGATACGAACAGTTTAATAACTAAAATAAAATATAATAATAATATTATTGAAAATGAATATAGCTAAAAGAGAGAGAAATAAAACCCAAGAGAAGACAAGTGATACACAATGCAGTTGCTCACCACCCGCTGGCTGATGCTCAGACTGTCCCTGAGCAGCAATCTGCCCCTCTCAACCAACTCCCCCCAGTTATATACTGAGCGTGTGTAGGATAATCACTGGAGTAAACTTAAACTTATATGAAAGATAGGGAATTATTTGCACATTAAGGAAAGTAATATCCAGGAGGCATCTAGGGTGGTGTACAGCTGGTATGCACGGAATCCCTTTCATGATGGTTCCCTGAGCAACACAACCTGCAACCCTGGAAACCATACAGAGGGTGAAATGGAGTGAAGACTCTGTGGCCAGGCTCTGTGATAATGCTGCAGAGATGGGAACTTGGTGATTCTTCGAAAACTGATAAGCTGTACTTTTGCTACCCCGAGCAAACAGTTTGCCATCTTTTGATGAACTACTGTCCTTGTGCGAACTTTGCTTATTATAATGTCATTATAATACCAAAACACACCTCCATCCCAAAAGCTACCCACCTCCAAGATGAGACCACTCCTTACTGAGCATGCCTTCTGAATTTTAGGTAACTTATACCTTTAAACCAAAGTGAGAAAATTTTACACCAATCCTAAGAAAGGTATGTATGACTAGAGTCACTCAAGCTCCACCTTGAAGGTAAAAAACAATATAAAAGTAGCCTAAGAAAGGGGGGGATGTCAGGGAAGACACCATCGTGGACAAGTCAGGAAGGACCCCACCGCAGACCTCTGACTCCTGGGATCAGTTGACGGGCTGAGCCTTTCTTTTCCCCCCATAGGGACACCTTTGGGTAAGATCTGAATTTCCTCAAGAGCTCTTTCAGGACTTAGAAATCTCTATAGAGCTGCTTTTAACTTAGTGTGTCGGGAATTTATAATCTTGACACTTGTGTAGACACACTTTGCAGACAGTGTATTAATCACCGGCAATCCACAAAGAACGTGTTCTCTGCTGCTTTAAATAAATGGCACTCTTTACGTCATCAGCCGTGCCGTTTCTCACTGGGCATCGTATAAGTCCATAGAGAGCAGCTGGATGGGAATGCAGCACAGCAGTGAGTGGATCTGAGATATGGGACTCATAGTGTCAAATTGGACATTATTCAGGATTTAAACCCAGCCGCCCCCAGCCCCTCTAATATCTGAGGGTAAGCTGGAATGCAAGGGGGTTTATCTCCTGCCAAATTACTGCTCTTAACGCAACACTGCCTTCCGAATTCTAATTAGTCAGTGAAAAGCAGGAGCAGTTTTCAAACTCTCTAAAACCTCCTCCAATTTAAGTAATCTATGCAATAGTTAACTAACCCATCAATTAATGGGATAAACACACACAAAAAGAAGAAAAAAGACGGGCAACAAGATTTTTCAAATATATTCTTGTTGTCAACACTTATGAAGTATCGGTGATGACTGGTGCAAATGAGACTCAAAATCCAAAAATAGAAGACTGAATATTGTGATTCCACTTGCGAACATATTTTATTGTCACAACATACTGAAGGAACAGTACGTATCTTTTAAAAATAGCTATTCTACACTGCAGCAGTACCTGGCTGAAAATAAACCGCTGTATTTTGCTTCTTTTAAAAACATGTTGCTCAAGCGTTCTCAGCATTCCCCTGTTTTCTTCCAAAGCAGGATGGGCTTGCAACTGAACACCAAGTTTTAACTCTGATGCTCTCAAAGACCCTTTTCACTCAGGCATTATGAAAAAAGCAGCCTAAAAAATTAAAAAGCTGAGGAGGAAAAAATCCAGGCCAGTAGAGAAAACAGAAGAGCTAGACAATAGATTTGGCAAGACTGGGCCAAAAAGGCAAAAGAAGCAAACAGAAGCTGGTAGGGAGCCTAAGAAGAATGAACAATACAGAAGGAGATCAGATTTAGTTGGTCAAGAATGGAGGGAAAGGGAGAGAAGAGATAGGAATCAAAACTCTAAGAGCAGCTGGTGGACCAAATAATAAAGAGCTAGTTAGGAAAAGCCTGAAACTGGACATGAAAAGAGGAGATTGGGTCTTAGGAGTAGGAAACAAGAACTACCTTAACAAAGGGATTGAGAAAACAAGCCACGAAGGAAGATCACATAACCAGATGAAATCAATCTAACAGCAGGTTGCTGTCCAAACGGGCATTGTCAACATCAGCCCCACTCTTACCACGTATTTTCTGCCTTAGATCAGCAGCAAACACTGGGACATTGCAGGAGAAGTCAAATAGAAAAAATGAAATGTGAAAGGGTTGGGGAGGCAGCTGGGCAAGACTGGGTTACCCTCCCCCCAATTATTTTTTCAACCAAGTGACTCTGTTGATGCCATTTGTCGCGTAGCTTCAAGAGTATATACGCTGACACAAGGACGACAAATGGTACATGCAAATGGAGTCTAAGGAGAAAGAATTTCTTGCTTTATTGACAGCAACGCCTTAGTTCATCTCACATCATTCATGAAAACTTGTGTTTACTTATGAATACTGGCATAATGTGGAAAAAAGACCAGGGCAGCAAAGAGATGGGGACAAGACAGCAGTGCTCGAGCCAGGATGAAGTAAAGTCTGCCACTACTTCAATGCATTCCTTCCCAGTATGAATATTATGTTCCAAGATACTTCTGCTGTTAGAAAATACTCATTAAAAAAACAGCGTAATTTCCTCCTCTAAATCCAGCCTCTTGAGAGCAGACAACTACTACTCTCACATATACAACCAGCTTTAGGAGATTTTAATGGAAATTTCAAAGCCTCTAAATGTAAAATTAGGCTTTCAGTACGAACTAATGAAGCCTGAGGTAACTCAGCAGACCTTTCTTTTCACCCATCCACCTGCCTTCCCCCTGCCTCCCCAAGTCTAAAAAAAATAATATAAACCAGAAGATATCACTTGAAGAACAGCATTAAGTCAACTAGACAATAATAATTAATAACAGCTTTGTTCTCAGAATAGTTTGCTAGCATATTTCACAGTGGCATACTGCAGACATAATTAGCTCATTACTCATCCTATGTACCACAATAAGTTGATATCTTCCAGAAAATAATCCAAAAATAGCTTTCAGTCATTTTTACTGTGTATGTTTTCTTAAGCCATTGTACAAATACACAAATCCAGGTGAAGGTATATTCTATTGTTTTTAAAATACCAGTGAAAGAAATCCTGATGAAAAGAAGTGAAATGGAATAGTGAGCAGAGAGTTGGAAACAGGCAAGTACTGGGCAGGGGTTCTGGATGTACACTTCAGCCATTTCCCACCCACATTACGCATCTGCAGCTCACATGAACATCTGAGTAACAGTTAATGTGTTAACTATGCAAAGTCAAATGCAGCAGCTGTGATTAGCTTGTTGTACCTTTCTGCAAATGCTGAAATTGTTCCTCTAACATTAATTTGTAACGGTCCTTTCAGGCCTTAAAAATTAAATGCATTTCATCATCTCTCCAGAAGGATACAAAGGGGTGGGAAGTGCTTAGGCTGGGCTAACAGTACCGTACCAAACAAAAACTGACTGCCAGCAACTTCAAAGAAAACTCAGTGTTACTTTTAGTATCAGATAGCCCATACAATAACTTTCCTGAAACAAAAAGCTCCACCTTACCTTGACGTCAATTCGCTCACATCCAAGTCTTCTCCAGATTCCATAAGAATGCTGAGACCAATAATAATAGCAGATGCTTTCTCTTTGCTCTAGATTGGAAAAAGTAACAACATAGTATTTTAGAAATTACTCCAGCAAGGATAAAAAAAAAGTATCTATTTGCATGCAATATAGACAAAAATATATGCAAATACTGCTAAGTACTATAATGCTTAAAACAGCATTTTTTAAGCTACAGCTTATAAGTGTGGACATTTTCTTTCACTTCAACAGGATCAGTATTACTTATGCAAGGCTTTTGGAGTAATATTTGAACTTGTCAGCATAGAGAAAGTATATGCATAAAGGAAGACTTAAGAGGTTCATCTGCTTCCTTTCACGGCACTTCCACTTCTAAGATTCTTCTCATTTTCCAACCCCTAGTTGCCACACATACTAGAAAATTCACATAAGGCTTCACCTGAAAGTGATAATAGTGTTACTCTAATTTTAAAAAACCAACCAACAAAAAAAAAAAACCCACAACTTGTAGTTTTGCCTCAGATTCTTGTCCCTTTTCACAACAATAACTCTTACTCCGGGATATGTGTGTGTTAATAAAAATAATATCTTTCTAAATTGAAGTATCTAACAACCTATTAAAAAAAAAGATTAAAAGTACATATAGTAGAAGTGAAGCCACAAAAACCTTAGTTCTTTTTTCTACACATTCTTGAACAGACCAGAGGAATATGTTAGATAACAGCAAATGGGAAAGCTTAAAATCATGGCTTGAAAACCACAACAAATGCTTCACTTTATACCGGAGACTATAATGGTGAACAGGCAGAAGCTGCTTTGCTTGCACTCAAATCTGGCCAAACACCAGTCGGCTTCAGAATATAAACTCTACACTAGCCTGATGCTGTGCCAATACTAAAAACCAGCTAAATGTAGAATATGTCAGGCAGCGAGTGACCAACACAGACAATCTCGGCCATCCAAAGCTAGTCAGAGTGAACTCAGATCTGCACGCCCTTCTTTGTATCCTGGAATATTGCTTTTAACATGAATGACATTTAACAGTTTTAAGATCAAATTAGAGAAAATTACAAGAATAATTTGTTGCTGTTTAACACGTCTGATTTAAGGTACTATGGAGCTAACTGTATTGTCACTTAAGTACTAAAATAAATAGCTAGAGTTAAGCGTTAAAAAAAAAATAAACCAATCTTTATCTTCTGCTGCATACCAGTGTACTTGTTACCCACTAAGCATTTCCTGAAAACATCTGTCATCTTTTATTTCCAAGACTACTTGCAACTTGACACTCTCTTGCCCCTGCTGATCTCAGTACAGGTTGTCCTGAACACAACCATTAATGTCACATCTTAGAAGACAGACTTCTCCATTTTTATATGCAAGAAGCCAGACGCATAAAAAAAGCTCAAGCTAAGTCTGCACATCTGCCTGAAGTCACAACTTTCCTGAGAGCCATGGAGGAGAGTCCTGCACCCACAGAGGACCTGCTGACTTCACTACAGTACGACCCGCAGTGTGTGAAGTCTGTGGCGAAACCAAGATAACGTCTCACGACTCATATACCACAGAAACAGGCAACTACAACTAGGCAAAACCCTCTGAACTGTTAACAACCCAGTGGTGAGAAAAGCTTTTTTCATTATAAAGAAAAGGAAGATAGTACATTTTTTCATCATATAAATTACAAAACTGTGTATCTTAAAAATACAATCCTTAAGCTTGGTTTTTTGAACCACTAAAGTCTCAGATGAAAACACAGAACAGTATGCAATGGTTGTATTTCACAACTCTAACCAAACCCTTACATTATGATTTGTACAACAGCTGAAACACATTAAAGTAAATGCAACATTTTTAGTAACACTGAAGTTCACATACAATCATAAAACCTGATTAAAGAAATAGAAATTAGCCTGTTTGAAACAGTAAATGTACTTCTTGACTTGTGCATGTAATACCAAAAATAAACCACAAAACCCGTGTATTATGGCACAACTGAAAACCGTACTCTTCACTGGTGTCTGCTTAACTAATTTACTGTTTTCATGTCTACATCCCACACTATACAAACGCGTAAGATAATAGCAATTCAGTTTATTAACTTAAATCGATCCAATTTAATATACAGTGCAGATGATGTAAATTACAGGTGCCGCGTACTTTGATTTTTTAAAACTCATGCAAAAAAAAAACCTCATGCAAAAAATTAACTCAAAATTATACTTTTTC
>JAVSBS010008592.1:28177-92486 GCA_033124195.1 Coracias cyanogaster
ATGTATGACTAGAGTCACTCAAGCTCCACCTTGAAGGTAAAAAACAATATAAAAGTAGCCTAAGAAAGGGGGGATGTCAGGGAAGACACTGTCATGGACAAATCAGGGGACACCATTGTGGACAAGTCAGGAAGGACCCAGTTGCGTCTGCAGCTCCTGGGATCAGTCGACGGGCTGAGCCTTTCTTCCCCCCATAGGGACGCCTTTGGGTAAAATTTCCTCGAGAGCTCTTTCAGGACTTAGAAATCTTTATTGAGTTGCTTTGAACTTAGCGTGTTGGTCATTTATAATCTTGATATTTGTGTATACACACTTTGCAATCCACAAAGAACCTGTACTCTGTTGCTTTAAATAAATTGCACTTTTCACATAATCAGCCACACTGCTTCTCACTGGGCATCGTGTAAGTCCATAGATAGTGGCTGGATGGGAACACAGGACACTATTGAGTGAATCTGAGATATTGGACTCATAGTGTCAAATTGGACATTATTCAGGACTTACACCTAGCAGCCCCTGGACCCTCTAATATCTGAGGATAAGCTGGAACGCAAGGGGGTTTATCTCCTGCCAAATTACTGCTCTTAACGCAACAGCGTGACATTCTAGGGTACGGAATATCCCTTTGGCTAGTCCAGGTTAGCTGTCCTGCCCATGCTGCCTCCGAACTTCTTGTGCAGCTGCTTGCTGGCAGAGCATGGGAAACTGAAAAATCCTTAACAGGATAAGCACTAGTTAACAACAACCAATATTGTTCTCACAGTAAATCCAAAACACAACATTGTACCAGGTACTAAGAAGAAAATTAACACTATCCCAGCTGAAATCAGGACACCAGTATTGAAGTCTTTCTGAAAAGTAAGGTTTAACTCAACCTGAAACTCAGTTTGAGATAAAGCAATTATTTGGTAAGCTACTCTCTCACTTGCTAGTCAGCATATCAGACTAGACTATCACAACAACTTCTTGGCCAGAAGTTTATGAACCTACAAAAAGTTACAAAGTCCTTCAAAACAACAGCTCCTGCAACAGCTTAAGTTATGAAGAAAGAATTGAAGCTGAAGTATGTATAGGCTATGCCTAATTATCTAGCCTAGACTTTAATTCATGACACAGTCGATGTTTTTACTTGGAAAACTTCTTGGTGATCTTTAAACTCCACAGACAACATCTCAGTTTTGTCATACAATGCTTTTTATAATTTTGCGTTTGGATATATCTCTGACTGCAAGTGGTAAGTATTAGTGTTTGACATATGTGAACTCTCTGCTTAGGAACAAAAATGTCCTGAGGAAATAAAAAGTTTAGATGCATTTCCTTTATGTAGATGGAGAATGGTACAAAAGGGAGAGGACATTAAGTGAGCTTCCACTGCTCTGTGCTCAGTGTCAGAATTCCTGAATACACTAGACTATCCACTGAAATTTGAGAGCTCACCGTAGTTTGGTTCTGAGCTGATTCTTACTATGTCCCTGCTTACTGTAGGGGGGTTGGACGAGATGGCCTTTAGAGGTCCCTCCCAACCCAACACATTCTATGATTCAATGTGCAGTACTGACTCAGACTCCAGAGTTTATTGTTCCTCTGTGAGATTAATAGAGGTAAATGAAAAATAAAATAGCTCTTTGACAGGATAAATGAATGCCTGACAATTTATGATTTAACCTTAGATATAATAATATGATTCAGAATTTCTTTTTAAATTACATGTTCTGTTTTGTTCTAAATTTTCCAAGGTGAATGCATTAGACCAAATTCGTTCTCAGTTCAATCCACTGGCCTTCACTGGCTTAGACCAGAGATGAATTAGTTAGAACCATCTTAAAGCCTTCCAGTTTCACAGGCTAAAGAAAATTTCCTCTCAGGAATGAGTGATTTTCTCATATTCTCATCCTTAGAATGGAAAATACAGCTGGTGGTGGAAGTGACGTTAGGGAGTTAGGGATGGTGAACTGTAAAAGGTCCATGGGAATTCTGGTAGGATGAGATGGGAAGGGTCAATAGAGTCCCATGGGACTGAGGATAAGAATTCAAGGTCAACCAAGTGTTAGGATGAGGAAGTATCTTTATTTTCACAGCCAATCTGATCTTTGGACATGTAAGAAACTCTGTATATCTACTTCTGCTGCTTCTCCCCTCTTGCCCCAAGTTGGGGTTCCCATCCACAGTCCACATTCAGCCTGCAACCTAACGCCTCCATGCCTCACCAGTATCCTTCTAGCCTCTTTGTGGAAGCAGACCCCAGCTGTGTGGTCATCACAGTTTGTTGTTGCAGTTGCAAAAATGGTGTGGAGAAAGGTAGTGGGAAAGGGGTTGGGATGCAGAAATGACTGGGGCTGTTTTGAGCCATGGCTGCTTCAGGAAGGAGAAGCTAGAAAAGGGCTGGATGTTTCTTCACTACCATGGCTTCTGCAGCTGGGGAAAGTCTACTTTCAGCAGTAGCTGCCATTCCACTCATCATGTCTCCTTGTTGTGAGGCAGCAACCCTGATTAGGGCCTGCCTAGTTAGGCCAAGGTGCTTGCTGCACCAGTAATCTGCTGTGATGCCTTTGAGAAGATTTAAGGATAATATAGCTTTATGGAATCACAGAATATTTTAGATTGGAAGAGATCTCTTGAAATAATCTAGTCCAGCCCCCCTGCTTAGGTTCAGCTAGAGCAGGTTCACCAGGACTGTATCCAGTCCTGTTTTGAATGTATCTACCAATGGAGACAAATTTAATTAAGAAAGGAAACTTCTCAAGTTGACTTCATAATTACATGAGAGAGCGTATCTGAGTTAAATTCTAGAGGAGATGGGACTCCGGAGAGCTGGTCAAACTTTAACCCTCTCACTGACTTTATTTGACCTTGGGTTTAATTTTCTTATACATTTGTTCCCTAGTCATGACCAAAATGGGAGACTACTTTTATGAAAGAAAGATTTTATGTTAGGGGGGAAAGTAAGAGAGAAGTGAAAAATTTCATTTGTGGCCATCAGAGGCAAATTGGTATTCTTTAAATCAGCAGTAAAATCTTAGCTTCAACTGTATGAACTCATCACTAGCACATACAGAACTTTTACGTTCCTATAGTTTCTTATATGTCAGAGTCATTTATACTTTTGGCAGGAACTTCTCACACTATAATCAAGAGCCTGATAAAATTCTATGAATAGCAATTGAAATCCCAAGGTATAAATTCCGTTTGTATAAAAAAAACAGTTCAGTGTTCTTGAAAATCTTAAAACTGACAAGCTTGAAAGAACAATGATATTTTGGAGAAAATTTATATTTTGCCTACTTTGGTATGTTCTTTTCTAAGTCAGTTTACCAGAAGTACAAAGCTGACAGCTGTAGATAATGAATTCGCCTGTTGCATCTGGACAGCTAGGCTAAGCACAGGCTAAGCAAGTTATGTCTGATGAGATAACACAGCTCAGATGACAAGTTCAAATGAAAAAATGCACACTGTTATTTAGGAGGAAGACAGGTAGGTACTACCTATAACAACTCATAAGCAAAATGTAGCATATTGCATTGGAAATCTAGACCTTCTTAAAGGTCTCAATCTCAAGTTTTCTCTCCTGGGCACCTGGAGACTTTGCAAGCTTCTACCTTGGGCTTTGAACAATGCATTTGGAGTAGTGGGTTTCAATTGCAAGAATATTCTGGCTACTGTGAAATACAGAATCAGGAATAAAGAAAAGTATACTGGCTGGTGATGTTACAAGAGACTGAAGAAATATATTTCCCCTCTCTCTGCACAGCCTGTCAGGTAGGATGTTCTGCTGGTTGTTGCTCTGATTTTGAACTCAGTTTTAGAAAGAAGGTGAGTTTTCAAATGCCTAAGTAATATGCCCTAGCAGTCCACTTGGTTAACTTTATCTGCCTATTTGGTCTGGCCTTTTGGAAAGCTAGGGCAGAGGTGTCATCTACTGGCTTTTACTGGTCAAGTTCTGGCACTGCTTGTTGCCAGTGCAATTTAAAGTCAGCATCTTCCCCTCAACTTGAACATTGCAAAACAATGTGGCTGTAAGATTTCATTCTGTATGGCTTCATGAAATGGTTGACAGTTAACGTATAAGTCTCCAGATCTTGTTTTTTATAAGTAAATGGCCTGAGCAAGTAAATCCTTAACTAAGTCTTAGATCCAGAAAGCCTGGAACACTAAAATCAGTCATCATTAAAATAGAGCCATATACCCATTGCCTCTTGTACTGAAGAAAGAGGACCTTCTGTGTAAGATGAGACTCAGAAATTGTATTCAGGCTTCTATGGGAGATCCTCTCTTAACTATATGTAAAATATTTGGGTTTGCGCAATAGATATTTAAAATTTTCCTTTAAAGTAGGTACCAAGCATAGTAAACTTTAATCAGGTATTTGTTTTTCTATAGCAGTCTTCATAATGCATCCATTAAAGAAATGTTCTTTATTCCACTATGAAAGCCCATTGTCACTCTTTTTTTAGCAGATAAACAACAGTACTCTGTGTAATACATTATTTTGAGTGAAATTAGTATTCAAATTAATTAAGTATTTAAGAGGAATAAAGGTTGAGTAGTTGAATGAAATATTTTGATTTAAATCTAAAGGATTCCCAGGGATTTTAGATGCTGTTAATGTAATTTCATTGTGGGAGAAGAGAGGAAAAAAAGGCTTCCTAAATATTTTTTCCTTTGGCAAAACTGGAAGGCAGGTTTATGAACAGCAAAAAATCTTGTATGGGAGAATGCTGGAAAATACTACAGAGAAGTAAGTTTTATGTGTAATAGGGGATACTGAAGTTTCCCCTTGGTTTTGAATGAAGGCTTGAAGTCAGTAATTCTAAAGAAAATGTGAGCTCTGACTGGCTGCAGACAAGGTGCTGCTACTGGAAAGGTTTCCATTGCCTGTTAAAAACCCCTTGTTGCTACAACTGTATCATAATAGTGTACTCAGTACCACTTAGTTCATCCCCGTACAAATCAATCAAGGTCATAGTATTTCTTGTGATCATTTTTTTCCAAGCTGCATTCAAGACCTTTCTGATTTTTAGGAGAACACAAAAACTGTAGTTAAGACAATGTAAGATTTTAGTTTGTTCCCAAGCATAACTAAAATTGAAATGATTTGGTTTATTTGTGTTTAAAGAGGTGGCCTTAATCACAGAGCACAGGTAATATGTAACGTACTGCTCAATGAGGCTTTCCACCATGACTCAGCCGTAGGAAGTTGCCCTTATTATAGACCATTTTGATAGGGAGATTGAGATACAACGTTGCCTATATCTGTCACTCTATTCTAGATTGTTGCCCAGGGGCTACTAAGGGTGAGGGATGACTAGCTTGAACATTACATTTATTTGTTTTGTGCTGTTTTCTTCTTCTGAGATGTACACATTTCTTAATTTCATGCTAAATCATGAAGCATTTGGCTGTAAGAGACATTTATACCTAACTATACCTGTGCTATCAGCAATCTATCTCATTAATTGGAACATAACAGCAGTGTGTAATCTGGACAGGTTATAAGCAAGGCTCCATGAAATAAGTGTGTGCACATTTCAGATCATCACCCACACACTCTGGTTTTGTTTTCTGCACAAGAAGTGACTGTCTTCTCTGGAAACTCAGGATATATCAGGGGGTATCAATGTGTGGAGCACCTCAGGGAGAAGAAAGGACAACATCATAGTGCAAAGAAAACCCCCTGACATTCTGGAAGAGTTTTAAATATATGTGTGGAGGACATTTGGAAATAAGATAACCTTGGCTACCATTTGCATGCTTATGCAGGTATTTCTAGAAGAAGAATAGTGATGAATATGGGAACAATGATGAGCTAGGATGACAAATTGTCAATAAACCCCTCAAATTTGGCTCTTAAAAGGTCAGAAACTTTTTGACATTAGAACATTGCAGGACTGCAAAATAGTATAGCACACACTATAAATCTTCTAGCAGAAGCCTGAAAGAAGCTATAAAAAAAAAATCAGTGTTACAACGTACATATGAATGAATTTCAATGAATCATCATTTTATAGTGGCCATAACATGAAATCTCCACCTTCCTTTGAAACTGAAGGTTGAGAGAGATCCACTATTTTACACTGCCCTGATGTTTATACAGAATTCTGAAAACAACATAAAGGAAAGCAGAAAAATAAAGGAGATACACTAAAAGCTATGAAAGGTAACATGGCAACCATTGTTCTGTTACACTTACACAGTTAATTGGAAAAAACTCTGCCTTAAATCATTACTATCCTTCATTCCATTAGTGTAACAATCAATACTGCCTTGTTGTGGTAGCCGTAGCCTTATGTGTAACATACCTAAACACCATATCCAAAATTTTTAGAGCTAGAAGTAGTTGTGAGTTTTGAGTTTTGTCTTTATTTTTTTACTAGCTCAAGACTTGATGTCATCCTGCAACCACCAAGACTTTAAACAGAATTCTGTGAAATTAAAAAAAAAAAAAAATTATGAAGACTTTAAAGTTCTATGAGATTTAGCATCTTTATTTGGAGGTATAACTGGTTGTCAACAACAGTTGCTGAACTTTCCTACATCAGGAAGTTTCACATGCCAGTTGACTTCTATTTTCCCTGTGCTAAATCAATAGCCATACATATTACAATTAATAATACTCCCACAAGGTTAATAAGCAGCTCTTCATAAAATAATGGAGCCTGATCCTGTTGTGAATAATAATAGTTACATGTGGTGCATGAGATATGTATGTAGTATGCATTATAGGGCTAATTCAGGAAGTGACTATTTTTCCAACAAATAAAAAATTTGATTGTATCATTCTATTTGCCTACCAAAAAAAGTTCAATAACTTTATGAAACATAAACTCATTACATTCATAACACAGGCAAGTGAAGGGAGAAAGGATTATTGCATTACTGGCCTCAGAATGGGATTTAGGGACAACGATCCATTTTCTGAATTTAACACTGACTTCTGATGTCAACTGAGACAACTTCTTGTAATCTCAATGCCTAGCATCTTTTCTTGTCTCTCAAAGATATTTGACATCAGCCAAATTGACTTATATTTTTAGGGGCTCAGCTGTAACACTTTAAAGGTATTTTGGTACTCAGGGTAACAAGAACTATGTAAGTACATACATCAAGCAGAATAATAATCATAATAATTATGATAATAATAATAAAAAATACCAGTGTCAGAAAATCGGCACTGCCTCCCCTTGATAGCATGGTCCAGATAACAACAGATGGCCCTGTCTGTTCTGAGAGGATGTTTGCTCTAAAACTGATAACAAAACTAGGAAACTAGCAATGTTAAGTTTGCTTAAGACCCCCTTCCCCTGGTTAACAATAACCTGGGTATTAAGAAGAGATTGTCCAGAAAAAAAATGGTGTCATCTTGAAAAGAAGCATGGACAATACTGGGTGTAAGAGGGAGGGACTCACACCTTGGGGAGTAGTTATAGAAAGGTGTTAGAAATTTGGTGTTCATTAATTTATTGTGTGTGGGAGGGGTGGTGTTTATCTGTTTCATTCCTGCTCCTGTATCCTGAATGTGTAGTTCAGGATAACTACATGTTTGCTGGGAAATTATGTGTCATTAATAAATCAATAAACTTCCATCTCACTTCCCACTGCTTCCCTATATCATACTCAGTGTTATTTATGGTCTTAACTCTTACAGCCAAAAAAATTGGAAAAGACATAGGCTGAAATAAAACAATAAAAAAGGCTAAAACTCAAAAGGAAAGGGGCAAAATTTCTTCTGAAAGTTCTAATTAATTATACTTGCACAGTTAAGATATATTGTTGACAAAAATTACTTTAAAGCTCTTTTTACCTGCAATATGCCACCAACCAGCAGTCAGGACAGCACAAGACCTGTCTTGTGTCTGATGTGAAATTTTTCTGCCAATTTACTTTCTTAGAGTATGAACCAGTGTTAGAGGAAAATTAACAATGTAGTCATTTTGATATTGTGTTTATATGGAACATTTTGTTGGAAATTCTTTTGTTCTATTGTACCAGTTCTACAAACACAAAACCAAGAAGACACTTCCCTGATCAAGGCGCTCTGTGTTGGGCTTTTTGCACATGAAGCCTGTGGTGAAGTGTGCTGTGATGGCTTGGCATCTGCTCTGCATTTGGTCTGCCCTCAGGGCTGAATGTAATGTGTGTATGCACACTGTGGCAATCCCTCTGACATTCAGTGAAGGCTACAGTATTGCCCACCAGTCATGGGATTGCTGAGGCACAAATGCTCTACTATAGGATAGCCTTCTTACTGGCAACAGGATCTGACAAAGCTGTATGTCTTTGGGAGTCTAGTTTCTTTATGCAACACATTTCCACAGGATGCGTATATTGGTTCAGTGAGTTGCATTGATGGTCACTATCACCATACTGCTGAGCTGTGAAATGCCTTCAAAGTGCAAAGTCTTCAATTATCAAGAAGCAAATTTCATATTAAGATGGGATACCTATCCCATAACCAAGTGCTTGTTGTACGTTGGCCACAGATATGTAGGAGGCACACTAGCTAGTTTAGTGGTCCTTTGTGGTTTCAGATTTGATGTGATGGTGAGAAAAACCAGGCATAACGTAACTCCCTGACACAAGTATTTGCATGCTAATTCTTTGATTTTGTTGGGTGTGAGCTTTAGTGAAAACGGAAAGATCTGAGATTGGGTTTTCTTCACACTCAAGATTTAGCTTTTGAAAATTGTTTCATAAATAACAGGAATTAGGGGCATTTCTGTCATAGCAATTACAGATTTTTTCTGTTCTGGACAAGTAAATGTTTTGATTTTGTTTGAGGGCAGCTGGAATGAATGAAGGACTACAGTAGGAAGAAACCTAGAAGTCATCAATATGTTTGAAATAGCTTAATCATAGTAACTGTGGAATAACCTTGCCAGAAAAGTCAAATTCCCTGAGATGAATAATCTATAGCAATCACAAAAAGGCCTCCTACACCACAAGCTTACTCAAAGCTATTGGTAATAGCAAGAAGACCTGATACTGCTTGCGTCCACTAATGGCAGTGGCTAGAAAAAATGCATTGCAGCAGAGCTGAAAGGTGTGTAAATAGTATGTTGCAGGAAGTGATGCAGTAGGCATGACCTGAAATGACAAAGAATGAATTTTGTTAAGAACCAGATGAGTGCAATGATGACCCAAATCTAGCCGGTGCTGGTGCTCAACAATCAAACATACTGCTTCTCCTGTCCAAAACACCCATGTAGACCCATGGAGCCCAAGTCATTGCCTGTTGGTGAACATCTGGAATAGTGAAGTAAGCCCATGGAACAGGGGAATAATAAAGGACAGGGGGTAGTAGTTAATGAGAATGTATTCATCTGTATGTTAGGTTTAAAGATGGTTTAAGTATGTAGATTAACATGTAAGTGTTGATAAGAAGGGATTTCAGTAATGGGAATTAAATATGATGGAATGGTTAAATATGTATTATGTGGGGCTTGACCAAGATGCAAATGGTATGAAATAAGTGGTGGAGACTGTAGTGGGTCTGGCTGAGCTGATTTTCCCCACAGCAGCCCTCAGGGTGTAGTGTTTTGTGCTGGGAGCTAGAAGGGTGTTGATAACATACCTGTGTTGTGATTAACGCTGAGCAGCGCACGTATAGCACCAAGGCTCTTTCCAACATTCCACCTCCCTCAGTGGGATGTGGTGGGCAAGATCATGGGAGGGGACACAATCGGGACAGCTGACCCAAATTGACCCAAGGGATATTCCATACGGTATGACATCTGCTCAACTATAAAACTAGGGAAAAGGGGGCATGGGGGAGGCCTTCTGTGGTCCAACGTAGTCAATTTGCCAGGCCTCGCTGTATCGAAAACCCAGCCACCGCCCTCTATTCCAGGGAGACTTTACTCATGTGGCTCTCTTGACTGCGGCACAGGTTTCACATTCATGAGTGACTTGTGTGACGGCCTCCATGGTCAGGTCCACCTCTTTATCACAAGCCCATCTGTATGTTGCATCTGTCCCTAAATGCCCTGATGTTTCATGGGCCCATCGAGCTACAAATAGCTCACTTCTATGCTCCCAGTACAGGTTCAGCCGAGGTACTTCAATTTCAGCAGCTTTGACTACCTGTTCATTGTTTCGGTGTTTTTTGGTGGTGTGGCTTTTGGGCACATGAGCATCTACATGACATACCTTTAGAGTCATGTTTTCCACCCGGGCAACGATGTCCTGCCACAATGCAGCAGCCCAGATGGGTTTACCTCTGCACTGCCAATTGATTTTCTTCCACTCCTGTAGCCATGCTCAGAGGGCATTAGCCACTATCCTGTAGCCAGTGTAGAGATATAGTACTGGCCACTTTTCTCCTTCGGCAGGTTCTACAGCTAATTGGATCACTTTCACTTCTGCAAATTGACCTGACTTGCTTTCTCCTTCAGTGGCCTCAACCACTTATCCTGAGGGACTCCACACAGCAGCTTTCCGCTTCTGATGGTTTCCTACCATACGATAGGATCCATCAGTAAACAAAGCATGACGACGCTCGCTTTCTGGTAACTTGTTATATGGTGGTGCCTCCTGGGTATGGGTCACCTCCTCAGGCAGCGCTCCAAAATCTCTGTCTTATGGACAGTCCATGATCTCTTCCAGGATCCCTGGACGGTTGGGTTTTCCCAGTCGAGCTTGTTGTGTGATCAATGCTACCCATTTGCTCCATGTAGCACTGGTTGCACGATGTGTAGAGGGGATGTTTCCTTTGAACATCCAATGTAGCACAGGCAGTCACAGTGCCAGAGAAGGTGTGCTTCTGTACCAACAACTTCTGAAGTGGCTCGAATCCCCTCATATGCTGCTAGTATCTCTTTTTCAGTTGGGGTGTAATGGGCTTTTGATGCTCGATATCCCCGGCTCCAGAACCCTAATGGTCGATCTCAAGTTTTTCCTGATGTTTTCTGCCAGAGGCTCCAGGTGACACCATGCTCCCCAGGTGCTGGGTAGAGTACATTTTGCACAGCCGGTCCTGTCTGAACAGGCTCAAGAGCTACTGCATGAGCTATCTCTTGTTTGATGTGCTCAAAGGCTTGTTGTTGCTCAAGACCCCACTCAAAATGGTTCTTCATTCAGGTTACCTGATAGAGAGGGCTCATGAGTTGACTGTAACCTGGAATATGCATTCTCCAGAACCCCACAAGGCCTAGGAAAGCTTGTGTTTCCTTGTTTGCTGATGGAGACATAGTTACTATCTTGTTGATGACATCCATAGACACATGACAGCTTCCATCCTGCCATTTTATTCCCAAGAACTGAATCTCTTGTGCAGGTCCCTTGACCTTGCTTTTCTTTATGGTGAACCTGGCTCTCAGAAGAATCTGAATTACTCTTTTTCCTTTCTTGAACACTTCTTCTGCCTTGTTGACCCACACAACGATGTCATCAACGTATTGTAGATGTTCAGGGGCATTACTCTTTTCCAGTGCTGTTCGGACCGGTCCATCACAAATGATGGGGCTTTGCTTCCACTCCTGGGGCAGCTGATTCCAGGTGTACTGGACACCCCTCCCTGTGAAAGAAAATTGTGGCCTGCACTCTGCTGCCAAAGGGATTGAGAAAAAACTATTGGCAATATCAATGGTAGCATACCACTTTGCTGCCTTTGACTCCAGTTCATACTGGAGCTCTAACATATCAGGTACAGCAGCACTCAGAGATGGCGTCACTTTGTTCAGGCCACGATAATCTACTGTTAACCTCCACCCTCTGCCAGGCTTTTGCACTGGCCATATGGGGCTATTAAAATGTGAGTGTGTTTTACTGATAACGCCTTGGTTCTCCAGTTGATGAATCAGATCATGGATGGGAGTCAAAGAGTCTCGGTTTGTGTGATATTGTTGTCTGTGCACTGTCCTTGTAGCAATTGGTACCTGTTGTTCCTCAACTTGTAGCAGCCCCATAACAAAGGGATCTTCTGAGAGGCCAGGCAGCATAGATAGCTATTTGATCTTCTCTGTATTGATGGTGGCTACACCAAAAGCCCGTTGGTACCTCTTTGGGTCCCTGAAGTACCCCATCTTGAGCACCAAAAAAAGACTGTGGTGGGTTACCCCTGGCCGAGCACCAGGAGCCCACCAAGCCTCTCTATCAACCCCTTTTTTTCCTATCCCTTCTCAGCAGAGCAAAAAGAGGAAGGAAAATAAGATGGCAAAGCGAACCACTTGTGCATAAAACAAAAGCAGCTTAATGATAACAGAAGCAAAGCTAAGCAAATCTGCACATGGAAGCAAAGGAAAACAAAGATTTATTCTCTGCTTTCCATCAGCAGGTGATGTCTGGCCCCTCTCTGGGAAGCAGGGCTCCAAAAGTGTAGCAGTTGCTTCCAAGGACAATGGAAAGGTGTGCATGGGGGCAAACATAATGCAGTATATTTACATTGTGACTGTGTCCCTCTCATGCTATTTCGTATTGACAACTTCTGTTTTATACCAAGACCAAATGCTACATTGATACACAGGTATTTTTTTTTTGTCACCTGCCAGTAAAGCACCTATTGGGCAGTATGTGCGGGCATCTGGGGTACTCAGCTTGTATCTTCTGGGCCTTATACAATTCAGCTAATTAACAGGCCTTTTATTATAGGCTAGTTATAGCAAACTTGGCAGTTTCTAATGACAGGACACTAAAAGACCCATTACTTCAGCCACCTGAGAACTGCAATATATAATCACCATGAAATGCTCACTTTGAAATGTCTGCTTATAATGAAAGGGAATAGATAAAATAGAACTTATAGTTCCACACATTTATTAGACTTTATAGACACAAGTGGTAAATTTTATAACTAAGATCATCGAGACATTCAGTTGCTTCTCCTTGTCTGAAAACCTTATTAACAGTGTCACTTTTATTAAGCAAAGCTGGATCATGATAAGATCTTGTTTAAAAATGACCCCTTCTTGTTCAGTAGATTTGGTTCCCTGTTTAGCTCATGCATATACATAGTTAAGTAGAATGGGTTTGTAACAACCTGCTTGCTCCAGGCAGCACATTTTGCCAAGGCAGTAAAACTGAGTGACCTGGATTAAACCCCTCCTCACACCTCATTAGCAGATTGTTTCCTGCAGCCCAGTTCCTGGCTGAGTGTTAGCTGTGAGCAAATCCACTGAGGGCAATCAAAATGCACAGGTATTTTTTCAAGGCAGAAAAGGAGAACAATCTGCCTGTCCAGACCTCCGACATCAGTGTTTATCCTTATGTGACCTGTGTTACTAGAGCTGATCTATAGGGAGGAAAACAGTCATATTGACCTTCAAGGCCCAGAACTAATTTTTCCAGGCTAATACTTAGTCAAAGATACAATTAGTCCATATCCTATAAAAAGGTATAATTATGTTTGAAATTACCAGGGACAAAATATATGGATACTCACAAAGATATTTTTACCAGACACTTTGTATTATGACCCTATATTAGTTCAGGATGATAATTTCTAAAGAGAATTTTATTGATTTTTTTCTTGTAAAGTTACTGGTTCAGAGCCTCAGCTGTGTGGTTCACCACATCTCATTTGAAGTTGGCAACATAACCGATGGTCATATTCATTCATAGTGTGAGCCTGTTACAAATATGAATGTGGTTTAGCATGCTGTTGCACATTTTTTGGGAAATAGTTTAAGATATACTGCAAAGTTTTCTATTAATCAGAAAGACAAATAACGCCAGGCCGGGAGTCCACAAAGTCTTATTAGAGGTTATTTTGGTGCTTTGCTTTCACACATCACCACTAGTAAGACATGAAGCAATAGAATTCTATGTATCATGTATTTGTTTAATATAGGATTTAAAAAAAAAAATACTCGTTCATAAGACTTTTAGTAGCCTTGGTGTAAAAAGAAAAAAGAAGCGAGAAATTAAATGGACAGGAAAAAAGATCTCTGGTATGACGACTGGGCTCTCTGTCAAAAGATGAAAGGATTTGATTATAATACGTAGCAAAGTAGATACAATTTTTATTAATGTATTTTAAATTAGTAGACTTAGAAGTTAATTGTACCCTTTTTTTTTCTGTGGTTTTCTTATTTTTTTACTTTACAGAAGCTTTTACAGAGTTTTACAAAAACAGAGTTGTTTTACAGACAATTTTTTTCCCTTGTGTTAAACTAAAGCGAAAGATTCCATTTTATGGTAAACTAACTAATTATAAATTTATTTATCTACTTGCAGGTCCATAAATGAATGCAGCATTTTCTTTGCCCTATTTCTTATTAATCTCTATGTCAGATGCATTATCTCACTTCAGTTCTATTAAAACTAGAATGAAGATTACTTTTTTTAAATTCCCATTTGTCATCAGTGTAGTAGTTCTGGAGCATTTGAAGTCCATCTCTCCATTTATTTTTTGTAGTCTGATTACTGCCCGCTGTTTAGAAACAACTTCTGCAGTACCAGAGATGGTCTCTGCACTTTTGACAAAACTGACTTGGCAGTGTTGAGTTTAGAATTTCATTTGAGAGTGATGGAAAGTGGCTTTTGCGGCTCAATACTAGAAAAATCTTACAAGGAATGAGTAGCTCTCTTTCCTGTGTTGAGATGAAAGACTAACCCTTGGATTACAATGTTTGGAAACATAGCTGCTTGAGTTATTAACAATAAATTAATGCATTGCCAATGGATCTTGAAAGCCTGGCTCTATTTGTAGCCAGTACTTCAGGATTCCTCTCAGGGCTGTTGTCTTGTACAGAGATCTCATTACTTTCTGGCACATCTGCAAACATGGAGATAGAGAATGCTGAGATTTGCTGTTGCTGCTCAAATTACACTTGGAGTTTTGAGCTATTGAATCAGACACTGCTTTCTCCTGGTGTTTCTATCCACGTTTCTCTAGTGTGCATTTACACAACTGTAAATGTGCTGAGCTGTGGTTGGAGTGTGAGTTTAGCTGCAGTTGGTGAGGAAGCTGTATTTACATCCTTGTCTGGAAAAATTCAGCACCTTAACTCCATAAAATGGGGCAAACACAACCAGCAGCACTTCGTTCTGGAATCTGCGTGTGTGTGTGTGTAGCCTGCTGACTGAGCTTGCTCAGAGCTAACACTCTGAGATGTTACATTTCTGGAGATAACTGCTGGGTATTGTGTCCCCATTAAATGAGCCAGGTCAGGATTTTTTCTCCTGGAAGCAGACCTCATGGCAAGACAGGTGTATGGGATGGCACTTGAACATAATTAAGTCTGTAACCGCAGTTGTATTAGTGAGAGAAAACTTGTGTAAACATTAGTGATGCCTTTTGACAACCCTGGAGCTTGGGACAGCAGAAATCTCCACGTCATTTCTGGTGAGGCTGGGCATTGAGAGTTGTCCCCTCAGCCCTGCTTGTCTTGTGCCCTGACCCTTTGCTCTGCGGCAGACCCCAGCCACTGCCTGGGCACCAACGCAGGTGGATTCCATCTACAGCAGGGTGCTCCTTGGCCAGCCCCTGGCTGTCCTCTGTGGGGAGAATGGCAGTCTGCCCTAGCCCATTCAGGTAGGTCAGCCTGGGCAGGGAGTTCCAAGCCCTCTAGATGCTCTGCAGAGGTGGTGGGTGTCTCCAGGAGCTCTGGGGACAGAGTATTTCCCTCTTCATCCACCAGTAGAGTCAGGTCTGGGGCAGTGCTCTGGACACTGTTGTTAGAAGGTAGCTCCTCAGTTAATCAATTGTCCTCTTTCTCCAGCAGGAGCTGTTGGCTGTCCTGCAGTGTGAAGCAATGCAGGGGATACTCTGCAGAGCCACCAGCAGGACAGCTATGGAAGGTCCTGGACCCTGGTGCAGACATTGCCATGGGAAGCCAGACTGCACTGCTCCTGGCCATCACCTTGAAGGAGAACATTTCTAGCCTGCAGCTGGAGGAGCTCCTGGCTGACCTGGAGTGTTCAAAGGCTCACCTGGAGCCCTTGTCATTTCAGGACTTCCTCAAAAGCATCCCTTTCAAGCTCCTTGTGACTGACTTCTACAAGGTCTGGATAACAGCAATGCAGAAGACAAGCAGGGAGGAGAAGATCTTAGAGCTGAAAGCATGTGTGTGGGTAGCAGACTGACTGTTGAGCTGGAGTCCTGAGTGCTGGTTGAGACACCTGGAAAAGTGCATAACATAGCTACTGTCTCCTACCTGCCTTGGGCAAGTCTGGGGGACATCTGTGGCAACATTTGCTTCATTAACATCATGTTCCTGTTCCTGCAGGGTGGCTGAGAAGTTGCCTGCAGCTGAGATCCTCCTCCTGAAGCGGCTGCTGTCCTTCCTTCAGCCCATCAGCCAAAATGCAGCCACCAGCAGGATGGGCTACAACAACTTGGTCATGTGTTTTGGCCCTAACCTGCTAGGCTCAGCCAATGAGGGGGCCATGCTGGAGGTCACTGAGAAGGTGGACTCAAGGTCTGATGTGTGCAGATGAAGTTCACGCAACTTTGACTTGCTCACTTCTTGCAAGGAAAACTATGAAAGCCTGGGAGTTCTTGTTAGTGGTCCAGAAATAAGGTGGTACTTGGCAGTTTGTGGTGTTGTCCCTATAAAAGCAGAGGAGAGAATACAAACTTGAGCACTGATAAGCTCAGACTTTGCAGTAGGAATCTTATACCTGTAAAGGACTTGGTTACAGCTGCTCCATGGTAACAGGAGCTTCCTTTGTCCATATTTCAATTCAAATACATATGAGCTAGCTGGGTATGTGATGCAGGTGATATTACTTGGCTGAGGCTGTGCTGACTTGATGTTAGGAGGTCATTTATGTAAAGTCTGTATAAAGACACAAAGTTTGATCTCTTCTTAAGAGAAGGGCCTCTGTTACAATTTGAGTTTAAGAATAAAGATTTAAAAAATAAACTACTCTGGTTTCTTTTATGTGTGCATCTTAAATAGTTTTCCAGAGGTTTAGATGTACTTTAGGTACAGAAACAACTTGTAATTTTGCCTTCACTAGTGTCATCGTCCACTCAAACATACTAAGAAGGCTAAGGGTACATGCACCTTCACATTGGGAATTTTATCAAATTGAACATTTCTGTCCTAATTAGCACTGAAACAAGAGTCAGAGAAAAGAAACTGCAAGTAGACAGAAAATTCACCTCCACGTCTTTCTACCGGAAAAGCCACATTTTACTCTGCTTTCTTTGTGCATGGTTGCTCTGCTTCACATTGTTCTCTTTTGCCACTGGTATGCCAATAAGTTTGACACTGGAAAGACTATTCAGTGATCCAAGTACTGCCAAGGTCAATTCTGATTGTTAGCAAGGGGAACTGGAGTTTGCATGGCCATTTATAATTGGGTTTCAGAGGACAGTGATGAAGTAGGGAGTGCTTCATTTCCACCAGTAAAACCACCACCACCATTAGAAATGAGTGTGGGAAGAGCACATTTTATGCCTTATGGGCTTTTGTCTCTGTTGTGACAGACAGAGATGACTATGGGTGTCAGAGGTGCTGTACTCTTGAGGCATGTGAGCTGGTGACATGTGTCCTCTCTGTCTGAAGCCCAGCCTCTTACCTTTGCCTGCACTGATGACCAGCTGTCAGCTGCTTCCCTGGCTGGGCTCCCAGCGAATGCTTCACCAACTGCCTGTTGTTGTGAGGATGTGCTCATTTCTACAGCAACCTATTCCCTCATCGATATCTGTGTGAGCAGACATCAGACCAGAAAATTCCCTGTGTGAGGAGGATTTCTGTTTTCTCTTCTAATGCAATCACACGTGTTTCAATGCAGGGATCTTTATGGGTTTCTGGCAATGTTTTCCTGTAAGGGATTGAGTCTCTGCCAAAGTCATACATGAGCATGACACAAATTATCATCCTGAGTAAAGTTGTGTATTACATTATGTAACCCCTTAAAAGAAAAATAAAAAGAGCAACAGCTAAAGCAGCACTTATATTTATGAGCAGTAGTTCATGGCATTAGTTCCATTTAGGCTGTAATGCTTCTCTGACAGATGCTTAATCTGCTCTTTATTTTCAAGAATGCTGTGATAATGTCATCCAATAATTTGCATTTCAAATCTACCAGCATACCCTCCCCCAGTCCTTTGGCTAATCACTATGTTAAAGATTTTTTCATAAATCTTTCAAATACTGTAATGAGCTTTTTTATTTTGTTGGGATTGTTTGTTTTGATTAGGGTTTTTTTTGGATGTGGTGGGCTACAACAGGCCTGTCTGCTGTGCAGAGGCAGAAGGGGAGCCATCCTACAGGTTACAATAGCTGATATATCTGCTCTGAAGAAAGAAATCTGGAAATAGTACAGTGTATGGGGATTTGGGTATATGGGATTTGGGTATTCACCAACTTCAGTACAGTGGCTGGGCATACCACGAAGTTCTCTTTCTCTGCAGGTGTGCATCTGTTTGCACACACTAGGAAGCGTCAGTCAGCGGAAGCACCCTATTTTTGGGTACTTCAGTAGCCAATGACTTAATGGTTTTGTTATTCCAATTTAATGTCAGTAGGAGAGAACTAAAGCTTTGTCACAGAAATAGCAGTTTTCAGATCTAGCTTTTCCAGGATGCTCTTCCTTCATTTACTGAGGTCATTGGGATGGTTAATGAATGAAGGTGCTTGTCAGTGTATTTAAATACCACTTCATTATTTTCCTTCCCACCTGGGAGGTTTTTGAGTAAAATGTGTAAAAAGACATCTGTAATTCATATCTTTACCTATAAGTTATTAGTATTCACAGGCCACTGCTAAAGCCTTGCTTATATTCCTCTCAATATTTGAAATGTTTGTGGTGGTTTTAGTACTGATGTCAAAGATTCAATTAATTAGATATAGAAAATTAATTTTAAAACATCTGAAATGCTTTTGCTGACAATACACAGCACAACAGGCTGTCATGCTACATGTAATCAGCAAGGAAGAAAACACTAATGCTATCAATCCAGGCAGACATTCATATTTTTATACTTAATGAAAAAGATTTTGCCTTTTATTTTTATTTTGGGCTGCTTATTATGATTATTACTTCATGGAAAATGAAAGACATATCTTTTATTCAGATCAAATTTGAGTATATATATTTTAAATATATATTGTATTGCTGTCTCTTTAATACTCAGAATAATTCCACCACAATTTTCATGAAAATATCTGAGTGTTAGTACATATGGTGTGGAAAATTGACAGACTTGCTGTGACAAAATACAATGTGACCATGAGTTAGCAGCGAACAGCTGAGTCCTGGCTTGCATAAGAATAGGAGCTCAAGCAACATGCTTACCTTGTACTGGGCTTGAGCGAGGGCAGGAGCTGAGCAACTTGCTTATCTGGCCCAAGTACAGGACAGACTTTAGGGTTTGCAGTCGAACACTTGGATAAGGCCTGGCACAACTCAGTAATATCTAGGGTGATAGAAGGTCTCACAACCTGCTGTTGCTTGAGTGAAGCTGAACAACTGCACCTCTGTACTGAATGCTGGCCACGCACCCTGCTCTGATGGACAACACAGCAAGTCTTGTTAGAAGCATATCAACACATGACATATGACTCAGTAGCACCTCACCAAGAGTATAAATCTGGTCCCCTGCCAGGGGGAACCTTCTCTTATTGAGAAGAGACACTCCTTTGACTGCTGGAGTGGATTAATGGGTCTGACCCATTCTTCCTTCCCCGTTAGCAGGGATGCCTCTTTCGGTAAGTAATCACATCTCTGTTATTTTGTGGAGGATATCCAGGTGAATTGTTATTATAGAGTAATCAGTTATTGGCTAGCCTTAGGCTATTTAGTGCTAATGCAGTTATCAACAGCAATTTTGAATCTGTTATGTCTGTTCCTTAACCTATCTATTTTTGACTTTGTGAAACTGCCTCAGTGAAAGCCCTCGTCAGGGCTCTGAAACAAGCAAACGTTGGCTCTGATACGTGACTACCCCAGCCACCTTGCAGGCTCATACTCGGAATGTGACATATGGTGAAGAGTACTGTTTTTCTGAGTGTGGTTTTTCTCATTTTTTCCCCATTACCATGTGTAGTCATTGATATTCATCTGTAGTACTTCAGCTGAGCTCTCTACATGTTGTACAACCATTAATATCCACCGTAGGGAGAAAGAAGGAGAAAACCATAGGGCCCAAAGTCTCTTTCAAAGCCAAAGTATCCTAGCTTATTCAATCTAGTAACAAGTGACAGAATTTTTACTTAAAAACTGTGTCTACAAACCTCATTTTTATCTATACCCCATCTTAGAAGTAGAAAAGCTAACCTATTTCCAATCTGCAATAGCAGTAGCTGGAGGGAAGACAGACTAGACAAATAAAAGCTCCATATATCATTTAGTTCCCAAAGCACATGGTGACTGTGCTGCACCATTAGAATAAATGGTGGCTAGACTTGCCTCCATAGAGCACTTCATTGCTTCTGCAGTGAAGTTCATCTAATTTCTTTAGTGTCCTTCTCAAGATTTCCTGTTGTGGACCAGCGAGGAGTTTGGCTTTTGTGTATGTCTGTGTGTGTGTGCGTGTGTGTACCTGTGTGTTTTTTATTCCTAGTGATGCTCACCACTGATAGCTCAGCATCCTGCAGTAATGCTTTACACATCTTCACTCTTAAGGCACCTAGCAAGTCAGGGAACAGCATACAGTGATGCAGAGCATTTCCACATTAGCTCTGGGATTTACATTCTCAAGCCAATGTATACGTAAATCTATATATTGGAGGACTGGATTCCTGAGGATGAGGCTGATGAAAAGTGACATGACATAAAAGGAAAGGGTGTTTTATGCCTAGGCTGTTGCTTGTAAAATTGCAGCATTTGTCTGAAAATCCATGTTTTACTGATTTTGGGACTCCGCCACCTCTGATTTAAGTGTATATTTGAGTTAGAGCCACAACCTGAAACTACTTCCTGCAAGTTCACATGTCACCTCTAGAGGAATTGAGGATCTGGCACACCCCTCATCCCTTGGCACGGACCTTTTACCGTTGGGCACTGAGTAATCCTGTCCCACGCTTACCTGCTCTTTTGGGGCCAAAGAGTCTTTTCTGCACTGGGGTCGAAAGCAGCTTCTGTAGAAAGGGGATGGGCAAGCTTAATGTGTATACCATTAGCTGGGGTGCTCTCTTGGAGTAATGAGACTTCACATGCTTCCCAGGCTGAGCACTGCATCTATTGCCTCATGGTCAAACGTTCTAATTGCAAGGTTTAGTCTCTAAGAGGGGTCAGACATCACCATTAGCACTGAGTGAAGGTGGAGGTGGTTGCAGAGCTCTCTGCTGTGATCATTGCTCTCGGCAAGTGTTAAAAGATACACCATGTGCTCCTTATTGCTCTGGCCCTTAAAGTCACTGCTATATAGGATAACTCATCCAAAGCTAGTCATATGTGTCAGACGTTACATACCAAAGTCACTTCACTAAGGAATATTTACATCCTTAGCTAAAATTTTAGATGTTGGATCCTTTTGATTGTCATCTCCCACCAAACTTCTTTTTATGTCTGGTGCCCTCTAGACAGCAGCCTGCGGGCCAAATGAAACCCCAAGCACTTGCCATCTTTCACTTACATGCTCACTGGCATCTCAGGCAAGTACTGAGAGGAGCTGTCAGGTCATCATAGCAGGATGCACACTGGTGCTGCAGGAGATACAGAGTGAAACAGAGTAAAATGATTTTGTGCCATCTTTTACACTAACAGTGTGCTGTTGTTTTTGCATTATCCAAATTGTTCACTACACTAGGACCTGCACTGAGAAAACACTTGAAATCCAAAATGCATCACTGACAGCAGCTGGAAGAAGTGGGTGAGTGTGAGGGGGTGCAAGTGCATGGCTTCAGGGCACTATTCTGGACAGAAACAAGGCTGTAGTCATCATTCTGGTCTCATCCTGATGTGCTTTCCTTGTGGGACTGCTGAGGAGACCGTTTGGCCATCCTCAGTGCTGACAAGGCAGGTGAAGGCACAAGGTCACCCTCATTTTCTAGAGAGTGGAACTCTTAGTGAGGCACCCACTGCTTCTCTGCTCTCCAAGCAGGAATGGCACCTGCAGTCCTCAAGCATCTCCTGTCCTGCCTTCTCCCCGGCCTGCAGCCCACATTAGAGAGGGGCTGTAGCCAGAGTGATGGCCCAGCCCACAGGCTGGTGAGCACTGGAGGTAATTAATCCAGTGACACTGCAGCTGCATATGGTTTATGTTTTACAGTTATTTTCAGTCACACTCTGTAACCCAGAGTGCCAGACTCATCTCTCTAGGAAAACATTCCTTCTGGAAACAGGCCATTGTGAAAATATCCATATGTCTATGAGAGGCACATAATTTTCTTTCTATGGAAATCTTAATTTTACCACTAAAACAGGGGCGTGTGGTGTGATCCTGATGTCCTCACTTGCAAAGCAGAGATGAAAAGCTTTAAGCTGAAAAGCTTAAAGGATACCATTGTGATGTGTAGCCAAATGTGACAATCATATTACAGTACCATTTGTTATCCCCCTAAACAAAATTTAATGACTCATTGAAATTGAAAAAAGAATGACCTAGTGATAAAAACAGCAGTCCAAACAAAGCTAGACAGGCAGAAGTAATACTTATTACTAATGTCTTCTAGGTGTCTGAGGAAACATTGTGCCACCCAAGCAGTCAATAAACAGAGTAACTTTCAAACTAATATTAGCAATTAATAAAACAGCTTTTTTGGTTTTTTGAATAATAGCTACTGCAAAGGAAATAATGCAAACTGCATGGGAATAGTTTAATTAATATCCCTAAACACTATCTTCCCAGAGAGATAACAGAGAAGCAGGCATCTATACTAATTAATTGGGCAAAATAATCTACTTATTTAAATGGATGTAATTAAAAGTAATGTCTTGAGGTCTGCCTTTAAAGTCCCTTTGCTGCTTTAAAAAATATTATCTGGGACAAGCTGGGACAAGCTTTCCAGTGAACAGACTGTAGTTTGCTTGACCAAAATGTCTGAACAAAAAGTTTCCAAGAGATTTATACTTCAGCTTGCTAAATCCTATGGACAGAATTCAGTAAATAACAGGAACCCATATGAAAAAGAAAAATCTAATGGAGCTTTCTTCAGCCTGAGGCTTATTTTAAGTGACACTGAAAGCGGTCATTTTGACATGTAATTCAGGGCCAAGAGGAGTGCAACAAAGCAAAGTAGTGAGAAAGAAGAGTAAGATCAGAGGTGGAGAAGAACCAAAGACAAGAATAAAAAACGTGAGGTAGGAGACAGGTATCGGACAATCTTGCAAGAGACAGAGAATTGAATTGAAAAGCATGAAATGTCCTGAAAAAGACCCTGGAGTCTCAGCATGAGACCTGCTGAAATGAGTTGTGCCAGGGGAGCACCTACTCTAGTTGTGTCAAGAGATGAGACTCTCTTCCTATCAGAAAGATACTTTATTCCATTTGGCATCCTCAACTGTTTTAATCTCAATAGCTCTAGGATTATGATACTGTGTAAATCAAGTTGAATCAGCCCACAGACTTGAATATTTTATCAGTGCTCCAGCCATAAAGATATTGGTTGTTTTGAAGAAAACTAATCTCATTTGTGCATTTCAGTTTTACTCAAGCTACAGCCTGCTTCATCACACTTGGCTTCTGGTAAAGCACTACTGGCATAATGTTCCACATCAAAATGCTGCCTGTGGACCAAGTTTTTTTTCCCTAAGGAGTGACGTAAATCCTCCATGAGGTGAAATATGGACTCCTGCAGATTTAGACAGAAGCTAGTGATACTGGTGACTCCTCAGATTTTTAAATGATGGAGCTGGACATGAAGGACGACCTCATGTGTCCTTATGCAGTGCCAGTGGCACATGGTGCTGATGCTCTCAAGGCTGTATATAAGGTTTCTTGCCCTGCCTCTAGAACATCTGAGAATACTGATACCCCTTCTCTCCTGCATTTTCCTGCTCTTCTCCTATTCAAAAAAATACCCAACCCCAAAAAGCCAACATCCAAACCCAACTTACCATTACATCCATAAAGAAAAGTAGTAGCCTAGATCAGTTTCTGAAGTTTCTGTCTACAATGTGAGAATTAGGGTGAATGATATATTGTTGCTCAGTAGCACTTAATTCTGGAGGTTTCAGGCTTCAAGCAGTTCTCTGTAAGAAGGATTACATGTATAAGGATTCCAACAATCTTACTCTGGACAACAGTGCTTGCTGCTGTTCCTTTTCCTCACGGGAAGCAATAAATTTCCTGAAAACAAAAATGTTGACCTGAGCCACATTTGTGTTCTATTCCAGTTCTTCTCCTATTGGCTAATACTATGGTTGTAGGCACTATGATTTTGCACAGCTGAGATAGCTTCTAGGTGGACGCCAAATCTTATCTTTATACAAAGTTTCATTGCTGGTGTCAGAAAATAATAACATAGTCATTGCTTCAGCCACTGTATGCACTCAAAGTGAAATTTTCCTTTGATGGTCTGTGAGCTGGAACATGAACCGACATGGGGTACTCTGCATGTTCCAGTCACCCCCCTACTATGTGAAATACTGCCAGCTCATGACAACTGCTTGCAGAGTCTTGTTCAGACATTCTCTACAAATAAAAAAGATGGATGTTGTAATTTACAGTTTCTTTTGCTTATCCATGAGGTCCTGTAATAGAGCATAGAAATACTCTCACATTTTCCTTGGAAGTCTTATTACTCTTCTGTAAGGAAAATCTATTCCCTCCTCACTGGCAAACTGACTCACCACTTTCATTTCCTTTGTTGTCCACATTTGGATGGCAAACTAGTGACACAAGCATGCAGCTGGCTCAGATACTTGTGCAGTGAGGTTTACGGTTTGAACTCTGTTGACCAAGGAAAAATGGTAAAGTCTGAAAAGTCAGATATTCTGTTCAGCTTGTGAAAATTTAATCTGGCTTCTACACTTTCTCAAAATACAGTGATGTATTATTTTTCCCCAAAATTCCATCACACCCATTATTTGTAGAAAATGAACTTGATCTGAAGCCAGGTTACAATGGCCTGACGAAGACAAGACATCTATGTCATTTGCAGCAGAAGCTCTTGGGAATGAAGAGGGCAATTATAAGAAAACGAACAACAGTTTCACATTGATCTTCTATGGAAAATTGTCTCCCTTCACAGGAATGCTCAGAATGCAAATAAATCAAGGTCTATATATCCCTCAAGTATAACAAAGATGGGTATGGAAGAAAAGTTTATTTAAAAAAATGGTCTTCTGAGCAGGGTTTGGACAGTATGTAACAAAGTGCAACAAAATTTGAGCCAGAAGGAGAAAAATATGGAATAGCTGCTTCTTATGAAGATCCTGAATTCTCTATGTACAATGTGTCATAGTGTGTACTGGGAAACATGGCAGGCAATTAAACGGGACCATAACTTTATATGTATGCATGTGGGAGTGAGATTACAATTCCACTTCTTCCCCAGTTCCAGAATTTCTTCATGTCTAAGTAGGAATTTGCAAATTTAAGGGTCTTTTTCAACAGCTTCTGTGATACATGTATCTGATTTATTGTTTCATCTTACTGAGATATGAAAACGAATGTGTTTTCAATCCTTGCCATTAATTTTTTTTTTTTTTTTTGTGAAACAGAATGAGCTGAAGCATAGCACTGAGAGTGTTAGTTGTTACGGCACATTTAACACTAAAAGGGAAAATAATAAGAAATGATAATTTTGGGAGATCTTGCAATCATTACATGCATTAGATACACAATTCACAGGGAAGTTTAAGAGTTAAAATAGCTTTTAAAATAAATTACGCTGTAAGTAAGCATTTAAACAAATGAAATATTCTGAAGTACTTTCACATGAAGGAGCAGTGGGAATGCTAGTGATGCCACTGTTTCAGAGACCCGGAAATTTCTTTATGAATTGTGGAATAACATTTCAGCTGGATCTCTGAGAGGGGGCTGCATGACACTTTTTCGGTCTGGATCAATTAACTTCATAGAATTTAAGAGTGCTTTATAAAATGATAATAGGATTCTCAGTTAGTTTCAATATTTCATCACACCTATGGATTAATATTTGTATTTTTTAATGTGGCAATTTTAATTATTAAAAAATTAGAAAACCAGATGGAATTACAAAACAGCAACAGATTACTTAATTAACTTTTGCCTACTGGGATAAATAGAACATACCACAGAATATATCAAAGCAGACACAAATGAAACACTATACATATCAGTTCTTATCAGACATAAGCATGTGCCTACCAGTATTATTAAATAAACCCAGCAACTCATCATGTTATAATTCATAGCACATAACATCATGGCAAAAAAAAAAAAAAGTACACTATGATGCCCCCATAGACTAGTGAAATCTGCCACCATCTTACGAGAGATGAACAAAGAGTGGAAAAAATAATTATTATTTATGAAGGAGTATGAAATTTAAGTTAGTTTGCAAATACTAACAAACATCCTTCAGCTGTGCAAGAGGTCCTTAAAACAAAAGTAATCAAAATACTGGATTTAAAAATTGTTGTTTGTCTAATCTTGTTACAAATGTTCTGTCAGCTCCATTGCATGTACTACACCCATGGGTAAAAATGTGAAAAACATGACTGAATCAGCCAAGTGCAGACCTGTAAACCCATAATAATATAAATCTTATACGAAATATCCCTTGAACTTATTGCAGTTCTGTGTCGATTTTTGTAAATTTCTTAGTAAAATTTGCCAAGATGTGCTCTGAAATAACAATTATTTCAAACAGGATTCTAGCATGCTTCAAATGGAAGCTCTACAATTGCTTCATTTTGCCAATGAACCCTAGCTGATGACTCCCAAGATTCCCAGAAAAACTGATGAGAAGTATTGCACACCAAATACATGTCTAAATGATGTGCACTGATACCTTTTTATTTAATAAAAATGAGTGTCACTAGATATATATGTGCATACATTTGGTTATTGCTATCAGAATTAACAGCCTGCAATTTAAACCCAGTCTATTAGAAACAGGGCTCAGCAGACCCACACAAATTGAAATGAATACTTGCTACAGGCTTTTCACCAGGCTTCAAGACAATGTGTTTGTTAGTACCTTCAGATTAATGCCAGTTAGGTTTTGAGCAGTTTCAATCTTAGGCTATATGGTTTAAAACAGATGAAATTAAAAGTGTGTTACACAAAATAAAAGAATACAGAGAATACAGTATTGTATTATTTACTGAAAAAAATAACAAGTAAAAATCATGTTTGTTCATTTGTTTTTTTAAACAGTATTAAGTAATGAAATTTAGACCATACAAACATGAACAAGAAATGTAAATAACTGTGCTATTAAGGTGGTATCTACAACTTTTTTTAACTGCTTGAGATCCAAAACTGAAAATATTGTATATCTAACTTTAAAATGATTCAAGTGCCTTGTACAGTGTGTAAAAAATGTGATAGTCAATGACTACAATGAAATGTACATACAATACCTGAATTTAACATTTTAATAGCTCAGGATCCCACTCCTCGTGGAAGATCTGAGTCTCAGTCTCATTAAACCCCTTGAAAGGAGTAACTATTTTTAATGGTGTGAATTTATAGTCTTGTCTTTCCCTATACAGGGAGGGAAAGGGTCAATATTTATGAAAGAGTGGTTCCAATAGGCAGAAAGGTTATGGCACTGCAACTACATGAACCACTTTCCCTACACAACATAAAAATATTCTAATATTAAGGATTATTTTACAACTCAGTGGAAATATGCAGTAATGCAATCCATTTCCTTTGTCTGAATGGCAAAAATGCAGTCTTAACAGTCACAAGAGCCCGCCTTGTGTTAGCTATTAAAAAAAAATATATTTATATATATATTTATGCAACTACTATGTGCCTTAAACAAAATCACTGTATGAATCAGCAGGGTTCAATAACACTTGTATCTGAATCTCTGGAAGGGGTGCATTGAAGTCTGTGGTGCTTCTCAGTAAGGACTCACAATGAAATGGCAAAGGATAGAAACTAATTTGTGTTAAATATTATTTTTCATATCACATTGCCTGAGAAACGGTCCATAAGATCTCTGGCAGCTAAAAGGATCTGTTGCCTTTACTTCAGCCTACTGCTCAGAAATGAAAGATATCCCTTGAAACAAACCTGATAAATAATTTTTAGTGAACATTGAAACTGAAAATCAGCCCAATTTCTTTATGAATTCACACAAAATAAAATAATTTCACCATTGTGAAAATTCTCTGTTGCCCTAATTTCTTACCAATTTTTGTGTCATGAGTTTAGAAGGACAGTAACCAGCAATGTACAAGAAACATTGTACTACTCCTGAAAAACACATACATTGTGACTTGCTCAGTTAGGTGGGTTGGTTAATTCAGAATTGAAAAGTGACTGTATTTCGCAGCCACTTGTAGAAGTGTAGGAAAATTACTTTTTTCTTCTTTATCTGCATTGAGATACTGTTCTCAGTCACCTGTGAATGCTGATCAGCACTCTTTGCACTGAAAGGGTACAGATTTGTCACTCAGTCTTTGAAGTACCAGAGAAGAACACTTGAAGCAAAGGGTAATACCCTTGTGCACCAAAGCTTTATTATATTTTTGATTACTGTGCATCCCCATACCTAAAGCCAATAACATGGCACTTGTGCCATAGTTCTCATACTGTAGGTGTCCACTGACAAGTGTTCTGCATCAACCATTATGTCTCAGTTCACTAACAAAAACTACTGTGCAGTGATAATCTGGTACCTTATATAGTTTTTCTTCTCGGACAAAGCTTATCCAAAATCTTCTTTCTATTAGGCTACAGCAGCTTAGGGCTCCTTTTCTTTAAAGAGAGGCAAAATAAATGTCTTACACCTGTAGGCCAGTACTGGTGTTCAGTCCTAGCAATTTTAGCACTGCTCTGAAACAATGAAACCTTCTTTTTCTCCAACTGGTTCCACTTCAGCATAGGCAGGATGTCCAGATCCTCTTCTGAATTTCATTGCTGGCCATCTGCTTGGACGTCGCTGTAACAGCAGTAACAAGAAAATGAAGGTTAAGAATTAGAAGGCTAAAACAACAAATTAATAATTAAAACCTTTAACAACGTCCTGTAATTTTGGTGTCTCTCTCATGCTAAACCCCACTCTGTGTAGCTATAACAGGAACAGAGAAGCAGCAAAAGTCAGAGGAATTAAATCCCTTCTTGTAAATTTGTGGGTGACTGCTATTCTCAAAGACTTCAATAATTACTACTAGTCCTAGTAATTAAGAGGATGAAATAGCTCCTATCTAAAACTGTTGATCTGTGGATCTGCAAATTTTGTCCTATATAGGCCTGCTGATCCACCACTCCCTAAGGATCTGTCCACTGCTCTTCCTACTTCTGCACAGGAATCTGCTAACATACTCTACTCCATGGGAGAATGTATAGCAGGGTTTACAGAAACCGTACTTTTAAAACTTATTTAGAACAAAGTTCTAACATGCTTATGCAGGACTGCCAAAATAATGACTTTGTATTTCAAGTGACACCATTTCTACTTGAGTAGTTTACTTTGATGGTTCAAATAGAAGCAACCTTTTCATTTAAACTCTTATGACTTTTGGATATAAGGGTCCAATTTTCATTAGGATTTTTGGTGCTTGCTTTAAAACAGCTAATAAATAGAAAAAATAAAGAGATCTTCTCTAGGGCAGATGAAACAATTCCTGTATAATCGTGATGCCTCTGGAAAGGAAAAGTGCTTTAAAAATCATATTTTCAAACTAATTAATGACTGAGAAGGCTCAGACTTTGTGTGACTAAGCTGAGAAGCTGTAAAAGGGAATAGTTTTCAGGAAAGTAAGGAAACTCTTTCTTACAATCAGTTAGCAGAAAAAAGTCTCCTAAAATGATTATCCCCTATTGAAAATTTTATCTGCCAAATATGCTGATACATATTTCTTTTTCTTTACTGACCACAGTTATAATCTGCTTGGAAGGAGGGCTGGAAAATATAGCAATCTATATAGAAACATTTCAGGAAAACAAGAGGCAAAAGAATGAAGGTAAGTTACAGCCTGTGTTTTCACTGAGAGTTCAAAATCTAAACAACTTTATGATCTTTCTTCTGAAAATAAAAGTTGCATTTGATTTTCTGTCCCCATAATACCCCATTTTGATTGCCTTTCAATCACTAAGGATATTTCATGCTGCTCAGGGGCAGCACTGAGGACCACAGAAAAGCCACAGCTGTGACTGAGATTCATGGTGGTGTTGGGCAGCTGCAACTAGAATCTTGGGGGACCACTGAATCTTGTTACCAACAAAACAAACAGCTGTCTGCAGGTACAGCACAAAGTCTTCCTCAATAATTGCTGTTAGGAATATGTAGTATAAAAGCAACAGGCTCCTTTTTCTGCAATTGCAGAATCAGGTCAATTTTGAGGCGTTTGGAGTTAAATTCTATTTGGCAGGTAATTTAAAATCCCAGGCCTTTCAGTGCAGCAACGTCCTACAAAGTAGGAAGGCAGAACACTGTCCTATTTAATGGATGTTTTTTCCTAATGAGAAAACTTAGTTTATTCCAAGTTTAGAGAATTTTTTCTACCTAAGCTTGATTCAGCGTGGTTTCAAAATTAAGAAGGACATTTGCTTACTGCTAAAGAAAAACAGTCACATTCTGTTCTTATACTTACTCAAGTAAATCAAGAATAATTCATTTAAATGTAAAGGACTTATTCCAGGTTTACACTGGTATAAATGAGAAAAGAATTTGACCGAGAGGTCTCTAATGAAAAGAGAAGATGAAAAACTATTGGAAAACTAGTAGGAAAAAATAATTAGAAGCAACCTCAAATGGCAGCATGTAAGGATGAGCTGAGTTTTAACCTATTAAGTTGCTCCCTAATTTCACTTCAAGACATACTCATGATTAGTTATGACTTCCTTGCTACATTGCTGTTAGAAACTAAATCTATCATTTAGGGATACTCTTTTTAATTGACCTTTCCAGATGATGAAATATGGAACAGATGTGTATCAGTTCTAATGATACAATGCGATGTAACATAAACATCAGCTGTTGTTCCAGAAATAAACCAGGTCATCTCCAAATATTACAATTACAGCTGTGGTTTCTCTTCATGCCTGAGGTAAGGTTTTCCATTCCTAGCAACAGCCTGTTGAATTTCAACTTCTTTGTGTGCATATAGGTAATGCATGTGATTGCCAGTCTTAAAAAAGAGATCACTGGCAAGCTATCAATTCATTGTCTTGTGTATTTACCTCCCAAAAGTGTAAAGACATTACAGTTTTAATTGATAAAACCAAAAGTAACTTAAGCAATATCAGGAGATAAAAAGCTCCTTGAGTTACTGAAGCAGCTCCGGAAATGCGTAATGCATTCTTCCCTTTTATTCTCTGTAAAACAGAGCAATAAGAAGATACAAAAAAAACTACTTCTGGCCCCTTGCCCTAACCCCAAACAACAATAAAACAGAGAGAAAGTAAGCTAAGTATTTTAACTAATTCCTTAGTTTTGTCATCCAATTTAACAGGAAGAAAGTATGCTTCTTTCTCTGGAATTAGAGCTTCTAGAGGAAATCCTCTGAGCTATGGCTGGGGAGTTGTAACTCCTGCTTCCTATCAGTATTACAAAGCAGAAAAAGGATTATTCTCATAGGACTGAAGCTTCCTTGGCTTAATTATTTTAAGGAAATAAGAATGAGGGAAAAGCACTTGTGATGTTACAAAACTAGGATGTAGAAGATACATATGAGGATGCAGAGAATAATTTACGACACCCATTAAAAAAAAGTTAGTTCCTTTTGAAAATCAGTAAGATGAAAGAAACTAGCAGTTGGATAATTAATGGAAAGAGAGATCTACCTTTCATGTTTCTTACATTACACCTGTCTATTCCACTGTTGGTAGCTGTGCAGTGTATTTGACTTCCTACAGTCAGGCTAGAATAAGTGCCTTTACTAAAATCCTGCAGTATAGGCAGAATGGATACTATTTCACCTACTTCTCAGAAGAAAAAGAAAGGGATTCCACCTATGAATATTAAAGGATGGAGACTGGAGTCTCGCTGTTGCATGGAAAGGTCTCAATGTGTGTTCTCGTGGTTGACCAGTTTCTTGTTTTGACATCTTTCAATATGAGGGAATTTTGAGCCTTATTAAGCCTTTTTTATTCAACAAATTAGTATGATCTCATTAAGACATCATTAAAAAGAAAAGGTTTTATATATATCTGAGTGCACTTAACTGTACATTGTCTAAACAAAATACAGTTGGTATGATCTCAACATGGTTTCCAATGCCACAATCTATGATTTTTTTTTGGAGGTTGATAGCTTTAGACCATCTTATTTCCTGCTGAACAGTAACTTTTTAAAGCAAAATAGAAAAAAGTGGCTCAACTTGAAAACTATAGAAGAGTTTCAGATAGAGCAGTGCTTTCTGTATTTACAACAGTGTTTGACTGTATTGGTGGAATTTTACACAGAAATTTCTAGTGAACTTGATTGTATTGAAAAGGAGGAAAGAGAAAAGAGTCTACCAGTTTTTATGTTACAGGCCTCTATTAAGTGTTCAGAGATCATGTAAAGTGAAGCCATTTATTTTCTACTGTCAGCAATCCTACCTATTATGATGCACCAGATCACCAATGATGCAACTACAAAATAAGAATGGAACAGTCTGCTACAACTTAGTAAAGAGGTACATTTCAGTAAGAATTATGTTTCTATACACTGACTTACAAAGTGTCTCAATATTATCTTGAAAACAAAGGAAATGATCAATTCAGACTTCCAGTGAAGAAGTTGGTACAATATAAATTCAATATTTTTAAAAAATATTTTAAAATAATAAACTGGGTACACACAAACAAGAAATGAAATCTACTTTGTACAATAAATTTTACAATATACAAGATCAATTACAGTAAGCCAGACAATTTTATATAGCTGTATTGAAATACTGGTATTTGAAGACTGATGCCCTGCTCCTGAGAGATTCTGATGCTGACATCATACGCAATCTCTAAAATTTATGCCAGATAACACTTTTCACCTGAGTTGGTAATTCATTAAAAGCCATTGTAATGGTATATTTTGTTAGCTGCAGTAATTCTAAGCTTTTCATTTCTTTTCATACTTCTGCATGAAGTTAAGTTTCTATCACTAATGGACAGAAGGAACTGGGCAACATGCATTACGTATTTGACATTCTTATGTCCTTTCCTCTACTATCACCATCCCATCCTTATCCTATCCTTCATTTAGTACAGAAAAATGGAATGAGAATGATTCTGTACAGATCCGCAGTGTCAGAAGAACAGTGTGAAGGAAAACCATAATGAAAAATCTGCCCTTCTGTCATCTGCCCAACCCTGCCACACACACACTTCATTCTGAAAATTTTCTAAAAGATTATCAAAAGATCCTTTGTATATTTCAACCATCTTAAAATCCCAGAGTGCTTGTGCATGGATCAACTCTTCATTCCTATTTGGCAGTAAACTTGAACAGTGAATTTTACAAAGACGCACACAGATTCTCTTTCCAAACTGAGTTCACGTGAACATAAATACTTGTATTAGAATGAAAAGGTCAATCTTACAATATCTTGAACGAGTCTCCAGAGCTCCCTAGCAAACTTGATTTCCTACTAAATGATACAAAAGCTGAAGTTATTTAATGCTTTTTAGGATGCAACTCTGATTCAACTTTGTCTTTTCTATCTATTGATTATTTTCATGTATTTGAAAATTTTTCAAACTTCCAGAGGACCGTTTCACTGTTTCTACTGAAGGCTGTACCTTCCATTTCCACTGATGTCAAGTTCTTTGTCTAATTCAAGGGCATAAAGACATTTAAATCTATTTAAAAGCTGTGTTCTTTAACCACACTTTTCCAACAAGGCCTATTTAACTCTCTTAACTGGAAATATGCAAATACAGAACTACCCAAATTCCAGATAAATTGTCAAAACCCAAGAAAAATTGTAATGACTTACTCAAATGGAATAAAGGGAAAAAAAAATAGCAAGATCTATTACTAAATGACCATACATTAACTTGATACCATCAAGCCCCATTAGTCTAAGTACGCTTGTCCACTGCTAATCTGTCTTGGTAGCCAGGCTTTCTGCTTTCTCATGGCAAGGAAAGATCTTTCTCTCACCAATTTCCTTGCCCATAACGTGTATTTTTGTGCTCAGAGTTACCTGAAACATTGTTTAGGCAATTATACTTTCTGCATCAGTCTTTAATCTCTTCTAGAAACACCTGGTTTATTTGGGAAATCACAGTAAGAAATGGATGAAGCTTCGAAGCTCTGAAAGTGTATTCTGGTATCTTATATCTGAATACATTTTGATATGTATTTCCAAGAATAAGAAAAGATCAATTGCCTGACACCATGTTAATCTAAAAATTTTAAGAAACTCTTCTGAAATAAAGGTTGTTTCAGACTGAAGGGTCAGTAGGATCACTTACCATCTTAGTTCATTTTTCTTTTTGATAGAAGTGCTGTTTAAAGTATCTCTTTGTGATTTAAACCACTTCTTGTAACAATATTTCTGCCCTTTTAGGTTCATCTAAGTAGCTGGCTGCTAACAGATGAGAAACAGAATGCCTCCTTCCTCCCCACCTTTGACTTTTATTGTCACTGTTGATTATTTATTTTAGTGCTTCTCCCTTGTGGTCAATTTAAGTTTCCCTTGCTGAGCTGCTGAGTTGGATAAGCTTTGGAAAAAATAACCTTGGTATCAGTAAAAGGCAATGACATTGAGATCAGTGACAGTACCCCAAATGCCAGGATACTGCAGGACTTTGGAAGAAGAGAAAAATGATACTAATTCTCTTCCTTTTAATCATCATCTTTATGAAGCACAATTCAGCCTGAACTCCTGGACAAAAACAAATTGATGACCATGTCAAGCCTTTTTCAAACTAAAAGCATCATCCCCTGTAAAATTTATATAAATACTGGGCCGTATCCCAGAAGAAATCAGCATAGCTGTGTGAGCCTTATCACCCATCTAAGCCAGATGAGGATCTGACTCTTTTTAAAATATTCCTCCTTTATTTTTTACTCTGCCTCCTATTTTCTTCTCATTTGTTTGAAGACACACTGCATTTGTAACATTAACGCAGAAATTTGGAAATGGTGCATGGAGAACAGGGCTGGCTGTGAAATGCTGGCTCTTATTTGTGAAGTGCTGCTATGAGCAGAGATATGTAACAGTGAGGCAGAAATGCCCTGAGCTCTGAGACACTAAGAACTGTCTCCAGCTTTTAAAACTATTTTCTCCTTTTATTTCCTTCCTCTAAGCAGATGGGGAATGAGCAGAAGGTCAAAATCTGAAGAAAATCTACTGCTAGATCTGCATGCCAGTGAATGTTTCCAGATTGAAACACAATCTCCTATTACAGCTCAATTGTTAGAACAATACCCAACAATGAATGCTTTCTCAGACCAACCCAGGAAGGGCTCAGGATTCTGGAACCATCCTCAGTCCATGATAATATTCTGCACACTGCCACCTTACCGTGAGACTGACAGAGTTAAATGACAAGAATGCAGATCCTCTATACTGTTTGGCCTTTATGATAAAAAACAGTCCCACAAATGTTTACCACTAAAGACGTAATTCTAGTTACATCAGCAAGAGTTGAGGTGCACCTCACAGGCTCTGATAAGGCACCATTATTTCATCTGCTGAAGATCTGCAGTTGCTCATTCCTTCCTCTCTCTCTTTCTCCCCGAGGTCACTTCCTGGCTCCATAGTACCAGTTTAACTCTCTGTGTGGCTATCCGAAAAAACAGATTTGTGAAATTATCTGGCTTAAAAATCCAAAATGAAGTAAACCAAACATCTAAAAAAGACATAGGTATGTGCATGTGTGCGTGTAAGTGTATGGGTATGTTTCTAAGCGGCTGAATCAGCACAATAAAGCTCTGGAACATCTCCAAGGAGAGTAGCAACATGAATGCAAAGGCTGTGACCTTTAAAATAGGTTCTTAATTTGAAAGAATGATAATTTGTAACCACAACCACCCAAACTGCTCTTCAGTATGTGACATTAACTACTATTATGACATGCATAGCCACTGATACATAGGCTATGAGTTCACTCATATCTTTACATTTTCAGAGTCTACATGTGTTAGTAAGTTGGATTTTTGTGCCCATAAGCTGAATATAAGAGAAAGGGTCTTTGCTTGCGGTTAAAATGGTCCCAATTCGTAATGTTAGTTTAAACTCCTTAAAATCCTCTACCCACACAGAACTGCCACGGAAGAATTTTATTCTGCTATTGTCGAGCCTTACATAAGCACATTTGGCAATGGTATCACTGTGTCCAGCTGGGAAAAGGCATCGCAGTGTCTGACTCCCTGCCTTCCTAACATCCAGTAATTCCTCTGCTGTCTTCTCAGCTGCGGCCAGATCATGTTGCCTTTGTTGCCCAAAGGCAGTGCACTGGGATGACAGCTGACGTAAGTTTCAAACATTAAAAGGACTTTGGACAAACATATAACTAAGGAAGGTAAGAAAAACACAAAAAAAGCATGCACGTGAAAACTTTTTATGACACATGCAACACTTCTGTCCACAAATAACTGGGTGCAAACAGGTAAAAGGCATCCGAGTGGAAGACAGTCTGCCCTATGCCCTGCTTTTCAATTTGCTTAATATACCCTGGACTTTAATTGCTCTTGGTGGCAAAGTCCACACACAAATGCAAATCAACAAAGGTTAAAAATCTAAGAAAAAAAGACCATGAAGAAAAAGAAGGGACAAAGTAAAACCTAAAATACTACTAAAACTGCTATTTGGCCCACAACTCATTGAAGTTTGATCAAATCCACCTGACTCAGATAGGAATTTCTTTACCCCTATTTACATTCAACTCCAGATATCTGTATCGTGTTTGCTATGATCTATATCAGGCATGCCATCCACCACAATCGGGGCATAGTGCTTGGCTTCTTGGCCACCAAAACTCAAATCCTGAATGCAAGTGTACTACATAGATTAGTGAATAATTACTTTTTAATTGTGGTATAGCTAGTATGTAGCTATACGTGTTACAGCTAGATTTCCATCATAAGCTTCTGCTTTGCTGAAAAAGATATGAAGAACAATATTGATATGCATGTCACTTTTCAAAAACCAGTGTGAGTAAGTTCAAGATATACTCAAGGGATGCAAGATTCCTCAAGGTAAAAGTAGGTATGTAACCTGATTCAAAAGGGGAAATTATTGGCAAAAAATAAAACTCAAAAGAGAGAAAATACCACAGGGATAACCATAAATAAATAAAAGACCAAAACATACAACATCTTTTCTGTCATTCTGCAAGCTTATTTTTAGTCAACATTACTACCAGCTTTTAGAAAGTGGCTGCATTCATTGAGACTCTGGAAGTCCCTAAAAAGTTGATAATTCATTCCATCTTTATGTCACCAGAGAAGTGTCCAACTTAAACAATGAAACACATATTGAATAGTGCAGGGGCTGGAAGAAACAGGAAAACATTGTATTTTGATTTGTATCTTCTACACACTTAAAGAAAAGGGTAACTTTTTAAAAATAGCATTGAACTTTTTGGATGGTATTCTTTTAAAATGACAGATTATCATGGGCAAATTTATTAGCATTGACACTCAAGACTTCTCAAGCTGTTTGTTCAAAATAGCTATTTGTATTTCAGGTGGGGCTGCACATATGTATTGCACTTAACAGCTATGAATAAAACCCCTAGAGGAAATGTTTTCTTCAGACTTCAGGGGTGAAAATGTCATAGAATAATGTTACTCTGTTCTAAGACAATAGTTTCTTTTGGAATAAATGGCATTTTTTCTTTTGTATATAGCTTATTTAAACCAACTAGTGAACTCAGGATATCACTTAACTGTGCTCAGATTGTATTTATCAGTGCAAAGTTAAACAGTGTAGTCAAAGCAGTTTTATTTATCTTTATCTGGGGGAGCTCACTGAGAAAAGGAAATACATAACAAACATGAGGGGCATCATGAGTGGGATTCAAAATAAACTACGTGAAAACCTGAGTGAGGTGGTATGTAAATATTTGGTGATATCTGCAGAGAACACAAGGGTGAAAGAGACTGAAAGCCTCAGATATGGGATCAGCTCCTTGTACTTTTATGTTTTTCAGTGACTAGTCATTGCTCCAAATTCATTACAAAGTCCTTAAACTAAAAAACCCAACAAAATCTGACTGAAAATGCTTTACCTACAAAATCATGACAGCATCCTACAGTCTTAGAAGTAAAAAGAAGTTTCTCTATTAGTTGGGTTACATATGTTTAAGGTCAATACGATGCCTCTATAAGGTAGCTTCTTTAAAAATAAACAGAAATGGGGCAGTTCCCCATTCTTTATTTTGCCCAGCCTTATATTTATAATAATTACTGATGATAGATAAAGTGACGTAGATCTTGATTTGGCTTGAAGACCTGATGGCAGACTAGAGTGTACTGGTAATTTTTTAGACAACTGCATGGAGGAACTGCTGGTCTATTTGTCACATCTTGTTTTAACTCTGCAACTTGCTTTATTAATCAAGAGACTCATACAAAACAATATTATTTTCTGAAATAATTATTTTTTTTTTCTCATTTCATGAGAAACCTCTTGAGCTCTTTCCCCAGAAGGGTAACATCAGATCCACATTTCATAAATTTCCCATAAATAATGCAGCTTGTCTGCTGTAGTATGTGGGGTACCATGTTATCTGTAACAATTTACTCAAATATTTTTCAACTGCACAAATACAGCAAGCAATGGTTTTTGTAACAGTGATCTATTTATTTACACTAGTTATGCCTCTATTTTTTTTTACTTCAGTTGCAAAATACAAGTCTGAGAAGATATATTCTCTGTATTGGAAATGCACATCCTATACATCAGATAAATATAAGAATAATATATTATACTCTTTATTTCTTGAATTGGACAAACTCTTTTTTTCTTTAGAAGTAAAATTATTAAACTTTTTAAGAGCCATTTCATTTCCAGAATGAATTACCTTATTCAGTTCTTCTATGCTTAATATATCAACAATGGCTTTAAAGTTTCAGAATCTGTGGAAATGTTCTGAGATACAGAGCAATGTCTTTCTCCATCCCTTGTAGTTTTACTACAGTATCAGTGGTTTTACCATTCACAGGGAAAGACCACCCCTTCATGGCTAGAACTTTTTATAATTCTTGCTAAATGGCTGATTCTTCACAAGTATAAACATTTTCCTAGTAACCAAAAGAGGATGTCGTTTATACTACATTTTGCATAAATTTGATTTTGACTGATTTACTTAATCTTGTCTTTATTTAATTATTTCTCCTTTATTTTAGACAGAAAGATTATGTTTTTCATTTTTTTCTAAAAGTCAACATTGATTGCTAAAAGACATTTTAGCTTTGAATGCATATATTGATTAATACCACCTAAAGATTGAATTCATTGGAACAGGTTTAACAAAACTGATTCAGGCAATGCTGCTTGCATGATGAGTATATCAGCGAATGAAATAAATTAACATGCCATAATTACACAGAGAACAAAAATAAATAAATAAATGTGTTTTAATTTGGTATTCTTCGCTCCTTAAAAAACGGTGTTGTCAATTACTTAACCTTTTCAGTCACATTATAACAAGATAAGAAACTTGTTTTTACTGGAGTGAAAGAATAACAATTCAATCTGTGTGTGAAAAAAAGAAAGGGGCAAATACTTCTCTGTTTTGTACAATTACTTCAGTGGAGTTTTGTTTGTTTACATCAATAGAGAATTGGCTTGAAATATTGCATAGACATGAAATAAAACTACTGATTTTATTACGTGGATGCTGTTCCCCGATGGTTAACACAGTTATATCGCTTGAGTCTGGAATAGTGATAAGAAATTAATTTTGCTTTCTGTCACTACTGTTGCATCTAAGCAGTATATTTTGTTGTGTATATACATATATTTGTATATATAATATTATTTTAAAGATTAATCATTCTATTAATGTCTCACTTCCATTCACACTGCTGTCACTAAGAATGAATGTCTATACCTTCCTGGTCCAAGTTTTTCCCTAAGCAATCCCTAGGTAAGTCCCTAATGATGCTTCCAGTTGTTCTGTGTCTTTGCTACTGCCCATTAGAAAGTGTCCAGGCTCTTAAAGGTAAAGGAGTACTGCATGTGGGGCTTATGAACAGTCAGTGGTTTTTTTCATGTTTAGCAACTCTATACTTACCATAAGGTAGATGAGCATTGCTGAGTTCAAAAAAACCACAAGTCAGTATACGTATTCATAGTTTTTTGTAGACTCAAACACCAATGGAAAATGCTCATTTCTCATATTGTCACATACAGTGGAGCTGAGCTGACTAAATGTCAGCATCTGCAATGTAGATTTCTGCACCTAAGGTAGCTATCTGTATTTAAGACTGAAAAATCATAATTTATCTAATCCTAAAGGGGTATATCAAATACACAGTCTAAAAAAGTCTGATTCTCTCTGCAGTAATAAAAAGAGAAAAAGGAGATTGTATTACATTTAGACGTTATAACTGGGTGAAAAGAACCTTTCCCACACTCTAAGAAAAAGGTTTAAAAGTAGGGAATGGCTAGCAAAGGTTTCCAGCCAAAAACTTGCCTTAAGTCATCTCTTCTGGAGAATTAAGAATGCATACATTTTATTTTTCCACAGGAAAATAATAGAAAAAATATATATCCCAAAATAAAATGTCAGTGCACAGAAAAGCGAATGCAAAAATGCTGTCAATAGGAAAGAGATGCAGAGTGGTATCTGAGATATATCTTTTAGACATATGCCCTATGTAAAAAACAAAAGAAGTAATAGCAATTGTAGTTAAAGAACATGCTGAGTGAGAAACATGCTAAGAGCAAAACAGCATCACCTGCTAGGGGAGGTCCATTTCTTCAAAGCTTACATTATGAACATAAGAATACTTTATAGATTTACTCAAGAAAGTTCTGTTCTGTTCCAATTATCCTAGTCAAGTGACAGGACCAATGACACAACCTGTTACTTTTGTCTTACCTCTATAAAGAAGAGGCTAGCTGCTGACGTTGGATGATGATACATATAGATGGTCACGAGGATGGCTGCAGCCACAATGAGGACAAGGACTAGAATGCCGACAATTAAGCCAGCATGAAGTGTTCCACCTTTCTTCTCCGCCGCACTGTCGTCTGTGGAAGCTGCACAAATGGCACACTTATTAGCACAGTAACTTCTGTCTTACCCATTCCATTTCACGGTGGTAACTGAGCATTTGCTTTTTCCATGTTACATATTCCTTGTTTTCCACTTCCCAAGCTGGAAAAAGATGTTAGATGTCTCTTTCCCACAGCCAAATACTTTCACAATCTTAATGAACAGGAATTTCTAAATGTTTTTTTAATTCTAACTCAAGAAACAAAATTAATATTGTTTCTTTCGAATGCAGCCTGGACCTTCTGAAGTTCCTAACTACCTTCATAATTAATTTTGCTTTGATTTTCTCATAAAACTATCACAGTTGCCCTATGGACAAAAATTATTAATTGAACACACATTTTGAACATTGGATTTTTTTTTAAAGGTTCAAGTTGAGACATGCCACAAACCCTTGTAAAGTCTAGACAATAAACACATTCTGAAAGCCTGATTCACTAACTTGGAGAGGGGTTTTGAACCACCCTGTGCAACTGAAACAGACATCCAAAAGTGTAGCAGATGGATGCTAAATGACCCTGCAATATTCTAATCTTGGTCTGAATGAACACTCATCATAGCAAGGTATTAAAGAAGACCATTCATTTACTAAACTCTCACTCTATGCTCCTGTCAAGAGAAAAGACGACTGTCTGTCACACAAGCAACTTGTCAGCAGTGCTTCCAAGTAAGTGACTAACATTCTTTTAACAACACTAACCTTTGTCAAAAAAGTCTTCCAATAAATTAACCAACATCTGTGGAACTGCTTAGCTTGGGTGTGATTTCTACTTTGGACAACCTGTAATATCACAGCATGTGTGAACATGGTGATAAGCAATGATCATTCAGAATCCTCTTGCATAAAAGCAGAAGAGCTGTTCTACCCACTACTGTAGGCAAAAGAGAGATTTAGAAGCCCTAAGTTTAAGAAACACCAGAAGAGCACTAGTCATTTGGCTTCACAAACTTAAATCACTCTCCTAATATTCCCACTGCTTTCTGCCTTTCTGGCAATCCTTCAGATCACCTCCATGCCTTACTCCATACAATACCTATCTCTGGTCTTGCTTTTGAGAAATTTTCTTTCCACTTTGAAATTTTCTCTTACCATGCTTGATTTCTGCAGTCATCTTTTTTTTGTTTTGCCATACCACTGAACTGTTCGATTGTCTTAGAGTGCCATGGCCTGTGAGGTTAGGAACTGTCCCTTTTATTTGGTCTTCGAAAACAGCTATTAAGTTATGGGTAACTTCAAACAAGTTACTTTTATTTTTAGTAATAGTAACAACAACCATTAACAACAACAATAATTGTACATTAATTGTACTATTCATCAGATTGTGAGTAGAGCACTCCACACTAATATTAAAAAAGATAATTGTACAATAAAAGAAGAAAGGTCTATTAATCTAATACCTTTTATGAGGGGCAATAAATGAAAACAGGAACGCTTAATCTCAGTGTAACAGCTCATTCATCCATGCATGGCAGCACTTTTTTCACAAGATCAAGGAAGACCTGCATGGCTCCTCACCCAGCGGATTGCAGGGCACCATTGCAATGACAGGGAGAAAAGGAAAATGAAGATGCATTATCTTAACCAAGAGATACTTCAAACTACAGTATGAAAGTGAATCTATGGGGGAAGTGAAGTGAATGTACATTTCCCCTGCTTTTGTCCATGTTTCCTCAATCTTGAGTCAGGACAGCTGAAACCCTGCAGTGTTGCTCTGCATTTTCCCATGAAGTCAGTGAGACAGCTCGTGGAATAAAGCGCTGAGTAACAGAATCAGAGGATAAAGAACACAGCAATTTGAGAGGCTAAACTAGGATGTGGGAGGCATCAATGAATAATTAATAAGAAATTGCAAGCATGCACCCCAACTTGGGGGTCATCCTGAAAGTATCTTTCTTTTTACTGAAAAGTTCATGAGTTCCTATTCACAAAGGAACATCAGTTTTAATTGTGCTGACTGTGGACATCAAGTTTGAGCTTAGGCATGAACAGGATCCAAGAACCAGGCCTCTCTCTTCTTAAGTCCTACAAAGAGATTTACTTAGCTTTCTTAAAGCTTAGTTCACACCGATGTCTAGGAGATTTTGAAAATGAAAAGCAGTGCCAGCCCTATTTGGTTGGTTTTTTTTTAATACAGTGAAAATTTCCAGGCGATCCTTTACATTGTAGTGAAAGAAAGCAGGTATTTCCTAGGATGTGGAAGATCTATTTTCAAATGCATTCCCACCCAAAGGGCACTTAAAACACTTCCTGGTAGTTGTTGCACTATGCAGCAAAGTATACAAGATTCATGGAGGAAACAGGAAAGGTGACCCTAAAAAAGTTCCTTTAACTTCCAGGCAGCAGAGTCTTTTACTTAACAAAGCCATTAATAATTCATTAAATAGCTATTCACTTTCAGCTAAGAACAGATGAAGGTATATAAGCTCCAGTCTTCTGTTCATGCACTGTAACAATATTTAGTACTTGCACATATATTCCAAATTGCCAAACAAATGCAAATAAAGCAATTGAAGGGCCATGAGGAAAGGCCTGCTTTATTGTACATGTTCTGGGTTGGGCTATTAATTGTAGTGATGAGCTGCTAGTTGTGTGAGTCACCCTACTGAGAAGTAATGGCTTCCCAGGAGCAGAGGATTCATAGTTTGTCTGTCTCATAATTGTCTTTTTGACAGCTTCATATTCTTTGACTCTTTCCTTCAATGCCACATTGGTGCATCATAAACTTCTTTGTCACTTGTACCCATTTTCAGGCCAATTTGCACTAAATGAGTAATTTGTATTGTTACTATGTTATGGCTGATGGCAGAACACCATATTCTGCATATTAAAAAACGCTGGACTTCAGCAAAGGTACTAACCGCTCTGTAAAGGCCATCAAATTAATTCCCTTTGATGTGCTGCTTTCTCAGTATTTAGCATCCAGCTTTGCAAAGGAGAATGCTGTCTCTTCCAGACAACACAGATAACAACTGCCTGCCCAGATTTCTACTAGTCTTGGGTGGAGCACTGCATGGACATCAGTGTAGTGATCAGAATGCCAAAGGCAAACAATAATGAAATACAATAAATGCTTTTCTTAAATGACAACAAGTGTAAGTAACTTCTAATTTCCATAACTGAAATTCAGTTCATTGACCCCCTGGGCTCAAATGTTCAAGAGAAATTGATTTCACTCTCTTTGCACAGAGACAATAAACAGTGATGTCAACTTTGAAAATACTCTTTGCTACAAAATCAACTGACAGTTCTTTTAAAAAGCCACCAAGGGAAATAGATTAAAAAAAGGACCTGGAAAATTTTTAAGGTGCAGACAACTTATTAAGATTATCACAGCATATCTGCCGTTCCAGGCAAGGCTATACCCATGAGAGGATATATGTCTCATGACCAAACATTTCCCTAAAAGAGTTCTCTCAGTGGAACTTTCCCCAACCTTTGCTTTTTTTTTTTTTTTCTCAATAAAGCAATTGTTACATACATTATGCTCTATATTTATAACTCCTCCCCAAATTCTTACACACATTAAGCAGAAGCAGCATATTAACATCTCCAAGATTATTCTGCTTCTCAGGTGCTGAATGACTGTACAGAAACAGCAAGTAATTTTTTTCCCAAATATAAAGGCACACGACACAAACATGAAATAACTGTTCTCCTGCCAGAATGCTGTTTAAAAATGAAAGTGAAAACACAATAAAAAGCTCTTGTTCACACAATAAACACATAAAGGCCACATAATATTTGATTTTTTGTTACTAAATTATGTCTCTAGTTACAGTCAGGTTAGCTTCTTTTGGTGTCGGAAAAATAAAAAATCTCAAGAAATTATCATGAATGCCAATAGTATCCTTGCCCATGGTGACTATGATGCTGACTTTAACAGGAACAAAGGTGTGTACAAACTGGGACTGCTCTTTAATGTTTGTAAACACATTGTGGATACTTTCTCAAAAGTAAAGCCACTGGATTTTTCCCCTCCATTTACATCTGGAATGTGAGTCTACCAGGAGACTGCTTGTTATACTGCGGGTATATGGCTCTTCAAACCCAAGTTTTTTTCTTGTACATAATGCAGATTCCTGAATAGATGATTAATGACCTGCATACAGTGACTGTGGGAGGGAACAAGGGAATGTACAATTGGAATGATTCTCTCGAGGCTCAGAGGAATCTTCATAAAAATGTTCTCTCTATCTCTTTTAGGAACAGAATGCTCTGGACTTCTCAGCTTCTTCACAGTAACGAAGTGTGATTTTCTTGATTTGTGGTTTCATTTCCTTAGCATTTGTTAACATTTTGAGGTTAAGCCATTGCTACACTCCACTTAGTTTTATGATGACTTATAAAGTTATGGCTCAGCTAATGCTTTGAAAATCATGTTTTGACTACATGTAAGGAATGAAAGGTGGTCTTTGAGAATATTACAAACCGCAACCCACAAATTCTGAATTCAGTATCTGGCTTTGCTATCAATTTTCTGTAGGACTCAGGGCAACTCTGCTTCCAAGACTCATCAACTGCTTAGTGCACTAAATGAATGAGTGCACTAAAATCAAATCCCTCTGTATGTAGGATGACAGCATTCAAAATATGTTAGCTAAGGACTTTCATTCTTCTGGTCTAACATACTACCTGGTGCTACAACAGTTGTCATCAGTATTAATTTTAGTTTGAATCACTTGAGGCCATGCAAGCTCTTACAATATCTAGTAGCATCAAGCAGTGGCCATCATGTAACTCAGTATTGTACTACGCCATTTGGCTTGGCAAACAAGCTGACTTGCTAAATCCAGAAGAGCAAAAAGTTACCAGATTGCAAGAATTTCAAGTCAGTCAGCCTACTGACTTTTCTTAACCCTGCTGAAGCAAACACAAGACCATCCACAGGCTGTTTCTTTCTAAACCTGTGTCTAATGCTTGCAGTTACTTTCTACCCCCACCCCGCCCTTTTGGAGACATAACAACTTCAGGGACTTCAATTTCAAAGCAAAATGTACAAATATATTAGCCTTCTTTAACTTGACCTCCATTTTTTCCATTCCTTACAGTGACCTACGCACAGTGATGTCACAGACTAGTTAGCAATGTAGCTAATTTGTTTCCCTTAACGTGGGCTTGTCTCTGTTGAACTAGGTTTCATTTTCTGGATCATTTAGAAACTTAACATATTAGAAAGAAATAAGTTAGATGATTATCAGCAGGCATGAACTAGTGTTCAACAAGTTGCAGCTGGAGTTCAGAGTATACAATAAAAAAAGAACTTAGTCTTCTCTATAATTTATCAAAAATTCCTATGGTAGGAAGCGCTTAAATTGCACTTTTTAAGGGAAATTAAGAAGAGAGATGACTAGTGGAAGCTAGTTTCCAGGCACAGGGGACTATTAAAAAAAGATAAAACCAGCCTTGGTTAAATTTATTACTGTATATGAGGTATATACAAATATTCTTTTTTTCAAAAATTTAGTCTACATTTTGGTCATTTCTTATGGAGTTTCCTCTTTCAAGCTGAAATTAAGATCTGTATAGCACTAATGCTAATCCTGTACATCACTAATGTTAGTATCTAGACCATCTTTGAAAAAAGTGCACCACAGAGTGTAAGTAGCAGGACACAGACATTTCCTAGCACTACAGAAGCTGGGATGGACTTGTTCACAAATAAATAAATCAGCTTTCTCCCTTGGGTAGACGTTTCCTGCATAGCTTTCCTTTTTCGCAACAGTAATTTCTGTACATCTTGATGAATGAGAAATATAGTAGTTTCCCTTACACTTACTGTCCAACAGACATACACTTTTCTTTTGAGTTATAAAGCTGAAGGGATGAGAGGGACTCATAAAAATCAAATCATCACAACAAAGTGTCTAAAAAGGTCAAATAAAATGTCTAGATGCACTGGCCAATCATCTAAATCATCCACCAAAGAGTTCTCAACAAGAAAATAGTGCATTACTATATAGCCACAGCCAATTACTCACAATTTTTAAGGAAAAATTAGGGTTTAAAATTGTTTAGTCAGATGTGTTATATGAAAAATGAAAAAACAACAGAATCTGCAGTTAATAATAAAAACATGTACTTTTAGTGCTGGACATATCTTGACACTTACAAAACGTTTCCTACCGTAAAGAATTAAGATTTAATAAAAATCATTATGGTATGCCAGCTGTATTTTAAAATGGTTTAGGCATGTATGTATTAGGCACCTGTTGTGTGTCTGGGAAAAAAGATGGAAAGCAGAAGAAACAGAAACAAGCAAATTTGAAATGTATGTTAAAATATGCCACAAAAGGTAGCACTACCGGCTGAATTATAGCACTGACTTGCAAGCGACTTTCTTGTAAAATTAAAAGGTCAAAGCAGCTTGACCTGAACCCAAAATGTAATTTAAATCGAGTTGTTGTGTTATAACATTCATTTTCAAAAATTCCAGGCAGAGGTGAGATGTAGAACAATATATTGGCTGCTATCATCCAAGGACACATCAAGCTACAGGCCATCATTGATCCAATATAGCTTTGTTTTTCCATTATAAAAGGTTCCCTTTCATTAAGAGTTTTAAAGGATGTAGTGTGAGAAAGTAAAGACCCTGTATTCATGACCTGAAATAATCTACTCTTTATGAAAGGCTGACAAATCACAGAGAATCAAAGAACACGTCTGCGGCTGCAGAGGTTTTATCTGAGCCTAATCTATGGGTCACTGGAAAATTCAATGCATAACTGAAGATTCATCAAAAAGAACTTCTCAGATTAATAGCTTCGTTTACTGTGTGAATAAGAAATCCTGGTGTGTTGCTTTGCTTCTGTGTTGTTTGAAGTCAGTTTCTTTTTTTTAAATATCGAGAATAAAAGAAACAGCTCAAAGAAAATGAATAATCACATCAGATGTTGAGTTTGTCCTTCTAAAATGCAGCAGCTTTCGCCATGGAAAGGGACTTTCTATATTTAAGATAAGAGATGCCACAAACCCTACCACCTCACTCTATGAAATAGGCCACAGCTATCCCTCACTTGCTCTAGTATTCAACTTTTTTTTTTTGCTTTCAGGGGGATTTTCTTTTAAGATCTTACGCACAGAGCAGACATGAAATGTGAGAGCGAAGTGCTGACTGATTCGACTTTTCTATTGATCTCTAAGAGCACTGAAGCACTTTTAATAACAAAATAAAAAGCAATTTGATTTCAGGAAGAATAAGACAAAGAAAGGCTCAGGGACATTGCCATAGACAAAATGCTTAAAAGTACCACCCTGAGTTTAAAATTGGTATTATTCCAAGAGATCACTTGTGTGTCAAAGCCATGTCAAACAACACCACTGCCAACAAAAGGACAACTCAATGCCCAGTACAGCATGTGACCAGCTATGATGTGGTTAAAGCAAAGTGACAGAGGAGTGACTGGCAAGGGAGGGGATGGCCACTGCCTCCTGTGGAATGAGTAGATCTGTGATTTGAGGGAAGGAGAAAATAATGGCTGAATATTACTGAAAAACAAATGTCAGAAAAACAGACCAAAATACTAAGTGGCATCTGTTCACTAGGTTTTTTCAAAACTTGAATAATTTTCTCTGATGGCTCTGAGAGACTACTATGCCACAGCTGTCCTGATGTGCTGCACCTGGGATCTCTACCCATGGGGCTGGGGACTCCATGTAAGCTCAAGATAAAGCCTAAACTCTGTTGTAGGTGAACCTGTATTTGGTCCTGTCTTGTCTTCTGGACCAACCTGGGAATTATGATGAAGCTAGCTTGTCTCCAGTCCTGTCCATGGGCCATCTGCCCTTGGATTGAACCTGGAGCTGTGTTGTAGAGTCATCTCCGGCCCTGTCTCCTTTTGCTGGTGACCAGACTCCTTGTGTGGACCTGGTTCATGACCTCACCTTCTCTAGGACTGCTGACAGGAGCTGCTTCCTTTGGTTCTTGCCTGAGCTATGCTGCTAGCTGCTGTGCCTAGCCTGCTCCCTCATGGCTCCCAGTCTTGCCTTGACCCGGGGCCTGCCTCATCACTACAGACTCAGATGACGGTCACTAGACTGGGGCTGACCTCAGTTGCTGTCCCTGAGCTGCTGGATGCCCATGCCTGCTGCTATACTTGGCTGCTGGTTCTCCTGCCCCTGAGGCAAGCTTGGTGCTTCCTGCCCAGATGAAAGGCAGTTAGAGCCAATAATTCTCTTCTTTCTACCATTTCCATTTGCTCAATAAATCATCCTCTGCTTTGAAAGACCAAATCTTTCCTTTATCCTCTCTACATCAGCAGTGAATACAGATGCCGCCTACATCTAATAACCCAGTCCTAATCTCATAGCAAAATTCTCATCAACTTCAAAAGGAAGGAACAAATCTCAGGCCTCAGTCCTTGAACCCACCAAGAAGATGACAAAAGTAATCCCCTGCAGAGTCTCATTTAACAGAGGCCTTTATCAGTAAGACAAGGTGATCTTATTAACTTGCACGAGGAATATGCATGGAGAGATACAGGATCTTTGTGAGTACAGAAATACAGGTATAAAATGGATGTTTATTAACAAAATTCCATGTAATAATTCACTACTATGAATAAATTTATAATTCAATACTGTTATTTAGAATTAGCATCATATCCTCTCTTAATATACTATAATAATAGTATATTATTATAATGGAGTTGATTACTGTATTAATAGAGTTAAAAATTGACTTAATATGTTCCTATTTGGAAGTTAATTAAATCTACTCTTTTATTAAAGAGTTATAAAGTTATACATGTTTAATTTACTAAGCAGCTGCTAAGATTATTTGCCCTGCTGCTCTTCCACACAAATGTGGATGGCTAAAGTCCTTTGGGAGTCTGGAAAAAGCTATTTCTACAAACTTATTTGATTAATGAAGTTCAGTGGGGTATAATTTGGCAAACTACTCACATTATTTACATACCAAAAAAAAAAAATCTCTTACCTCCATTATCTTTAAGGTGCAGTGCTATCTTGGTGTCATCTATGAAGGAAATTCAAAGTTAGTTGTAGGAAAATGCATTTCTCTAGGTCATGAGTCATTTTAGGTATGACTTTCTAATGTCAAAGAAATTACACAATTAGAAAATTATTTTGTAGTCAACTCAATGGGAATAAGATTGTGGTGGTTTTGCTTATACTGACCAACAGTTTACTTCAATACTACTAAAAAACCATTTATGATTGTGTAAAGAAGGATTCAAAGTGCTGGTAAATAAGGGTACTAAAGCCTGTCTCATAACACTTACAAATAATTCATTTATGTTACATGTCCATACATAGCTTGAGCATTGTGTGATATGAAGGACTATATGAACAAACATATGACAGTAAAACAAAATAACATAACAACTTAGTTCCTCTTCTAAGAATCATAAAAAGGTCTACCAGTATTAAATCCTATTTATTTCCATATTCCTCTTCTTGTTGTGAGCTGTGATGAACAAAATGACAGACATAATGCTGCTAACGCAGGACAAATCCTGCACCAACAGTTTCTAGATTTGTCTTGCTGCAAACAAAACTAGCCTTTCTTATCGGTAGATTCCCATCCTGAAATGCCTTCAACTCAAATTTTTCTGTTACACGCCACTTAAAAAATCTGCCTGTACCTGGTACTTTTCTTGTGTTAACATACAATTCCAGACTAAATCTTCCACCCTGCTCCCCACTTTATAGATGCTTTTCTACTCAGCTGAATTTTCTTTAAGAGCAGGAAAGCAAGACATCTTGGCCACAGAAAGGTAAGATTTAAGCAGCCAGTGGAACAAAGATGAGAACTGACACACCATCACTTACCCAGTTAATTCGGTTCAGAAGCCTATAGAAATTATTTCACAACAGTGAGCACTACATGAAAAGAACAGTGTCAACTGACTGAAAAATGGTAAACAGGCAAATTTCAAAGAGGTTTTTATTTCGGGTTATCTCTAATTTTCACCTGGCTAAATAGAATACCTAAAGGGATTAAAAATTCAAGTCTGTGATGGGAGTTTCTTTACTAACTTTAGCAGGGCCCTCTCCTTTTACTATTTCAACAGGTTTTGGACTATGGTCTGATGGTTGAAGGAACACAAAAAACTTACTGTAACCACAAGTTACAATAAGTTATGTGGCTTGTCTGTTCTTCCCTATCACCACCCTCTCCTCCAGCACTCCTCCCCTTTGCACCTTACTGTTGTGGGACTAGGTTGCAATTTAAAAGTAGGAGCAGATATTGCCATGACTGCAATTCCCCACTCCTTCCACTGCACCAAAAATAAAAAGTCAACATGTGAACACATACTTTAAAGGGAATAAACTTCATTTAGACTTGTAAGTAACGTTTGCACTATATAATAATGCAGTGTATACACTTCACCTTCTGTGGGCAGGCTAGTTGGCAGGTGTGAAGTGATGGACCCTTTGGTGGTTGTTAAAACTCTGAACTTTGTGGTGGTTGGCAGAAGGGTGGTGGTGGAGTATGGAGGTGTTTCAGTTGTGTCCATATTCCTCTCACAAATCTTATCTTTTGACTGTTGGGAGACAAACAGTAAAATTAATTTTCAGTGGAGACTGTCACTGAATGAAGAATTTAATCATGTACAAGCTGTCAGGATAAAAAGAATGAAAATGGAAACCCTAAATCAAGGAATTTCAAGAGCTTTTGATTTTTTTTTTTCCTTTGAAGTGCTCTACACAGCAATATATATTTTTCATTTAGCTGTAAAAGTTACAACTGTTATCACAGAACAATATGCATATATGTGTAATATGTGTGCATGTATTCAACCTGTAGAATATTTATATGCCACACTATAGGGCAACACATTCACTATATGCGTATTAATTCTATATAATATTAAAATTTCATGTATTGGATGTGTATATAACAGATATTATATAAAATAGAAATATTCGAAAATATAAACTATTAAATATAATAATAATAATGTTATTATTTTAGCATGCCATAAATAATATTCACCATCATATTATAATTTAACTTTTGTTTCCTTGGTCAAATATTTTGATATAAACCTTAAGGGGTTTTTTTTAATTTTAAATTTCTGGACACTTAAAATTCTGCATGTGCAATGAATGCTTTCTTTTATGGATCACACCACTTTGCAGGAAAATGCATCCAGTTAACTAGCAGCACATATAGGTACTGCCTGTAACTCCTACTATCCCCATTCATTTTAATGAGAAGTGGGTTCCTGCAAAGCCTGTTCATTTTATTGAGTTCTGGCTGTCAAAACCCAGTGGATGTTGTCTTTCTTTTAATAGGGTATTTTATTGTCTTTTGTTTTACCAGAAACAATATATTACATTCAAAAAATGTATCAGTACCTGCAGTATAATTATTCTTTAAATTTCTTCATGTTTTAGCTTGACAACCACTGTTAATTTCACTGATGCAACTTAAAGAAAATTTACCTCAAAATCTATATGACAAAGAAGAAAACATTACAATGAAAATCCTCTTATTCATCCTCTTGAAATAATGCATCTAAAATTAACCTCTATGTGCTAATTACTGATCTTTCATTGAACTCCAGTAGCCAGTTCAGGCGTCATTCTGGAAGATGTTAACTAAGCTATTGCTTTTACTCCAGAGAGCCTGAAAGCTGGACTGTGAGCAGCAATCAAGTAGCCTGAAACTGTGAATCAAACTATTTGTTTCTCAGATACACTTAGTGTATGAATAATCACATCATGTACTAAGCCTTGGAGCACTAATTGTGTTGAAACAAGAAGGGAGAAGCAGAATTGGATTCTGCTGCCCTATAGAGAGCAGCTTTTGGATACTTCATCTACAAGCACAAATGACTCCTAACTAATTATTATCTGGATTAAAGAAATATGAAGGTTGTATACTATCATAACATATACTCCCAGTAACTTTTACCATCTTGAAGAGGCCAACAAATGTGCTGTTCTTACCTCAGCATATTACAAACTGTGAAGCTGAAGCTAGGCCATGTAACAGGCAGTATGTAGGATGCAGTTATTTTGCAATTACGAGAAAAAAAAAAATCCTTCAGACTGGATTTATATAATTACTTCTCTTTGCTTCTACTGAGAATAAAACAGAACGTGTTTTTCTAAATAGATACTTGGGGCTATGTTTTGCCCTCAGTTTCACCTGACTCAGAAGGGGTATGTTGCTGAAACTCATGACAGAGTTTAGCCCTTTCAGCCAAAATGAAAAAGTAACTGCTTTTTTATGGCCATCAGGAGATTAAATGTGTCATAAATTAATTTGTTCCTATTACCACAATCCCCAAATGAACAAAAAACCCCAAAATAATAAAACTACTAAACCAAAAAAACCTTCTAAAGGAAAGAACCAGCAGTAAGACATTTATATATGTATCTTGAAAATGAATGACTCTGGTCCAGGAGTACTCTGAATAACTCTTTTAGAGGAGGCACATAGTCTTTATTTGACAGTCCACTGCTGCCACAGTTTTTCTCATTCTCTCACTGACTCTCCATGAAAGGAAATCCAAATGCCCTGTAGTGTTGTGTGGGGTTTTTTTGGGTTTTTTGTTTGTTTGTTTGTTTGTTTTTTGGGGGTTTTTTTTGTTTGTTTGTTTTAATATCTTTGAATTCATCTATGTAATTTCTTCTGTACCAAATGATTTGTCCAGATTTCATAATAAAAATGAAATGCCTGTTTTTCACTTTGAGACTGTTCTGGCAGAAGGTTTTCTGAGATGAGGAACATCACAGTTTCTTCCCCTTTTCTGGCAAGAGTCAGAGACCTAAGAGAAAAATGGTGCAGAGACATGGTTTTGGGGAAGAATTTCTGGTATTCTTATTTTTTATATAAAACATTTTCTCAGAGAGAAAATTTTTACTTTGTGTCCATTTTATTCCCTCAAATGGCAAGTGAAATTGCTCAGCCTATTTTTCTTTATTATGCTGTACAGTATTTCCACTGAATGATAATGATAAACAAAGCATGTCTTTTGCCTTTAAACCACGCTTCACGATTTGAAGAATTTAATCAAAAGCATCATAAGCATATAATGGCCTATGATGGGCTGAGGATGTAATCTACTCACATACCTCTTCAGGGCAGCCGCTGTCTACCCAGTCTTGCCGGTGACGGTCAAATCCACTGGAGCATCTTCAAATGGTGAAATAGATAGAAGTTGTCCAGATAGAAATAGGAGTAAGACAAGAACAAGATAGGAAGGGAAATGAAGAGAAGAGAATGACAGTGAGAATAAGTAAATTATGTCATTTATTTTAATATCTATATAATTTATGCGGTATTATTTTCATTCAAGAGGTTGCTGCTTGCAATATGAGTCAATCAGTTATCCTCTTCAATGAAAGGTGTTTCAAAGAATGAGGTTTTATTTTAGTTTTTAAAATTTTATTTACAGTTTTTAAATAGGAATGTCTTCCTTCTACTAGATGATTATTCTTAAGATAGCACTAAGCCATGGCATTTTTAAGTTTTACATCAGCCATATGGATGAAAATTGATTTAATTATTTCTGTCCAGACTTCTTAGTGAGGAAAATTTAATCACACAAAGGATGCAGTGAACCAGACACTGCTTTTATCAGACAAGGTGATCTGAGACATCAAGATACACATATAACGATGTAATCAATGTCCACAAATTTAGATAAGAGCTTTTCTGAAGAGCCTTCATCACAATTACAGAATACTATACAGCTGCTTCTGCCTCCTTCCCAGCTGCAGAAAACTTAAGTTGTATGTATATTTCTGATCAAATTAGGTGAGGTTAATAACCTGCTTGCAATATCCTTTCTCATTTGCAACACGTAGAAATAAATTTTAAAGCAACTTGTAACACTTTAAAATAATGATCTCCCTGTCAATCCTCATCTCACACGAATGTTATCAGTGCTTATACAGGAACTTAGGGTTTCCTAGATAACAGGTAGCATTACCAACAGAAAGCATTATTAAAATGGTAAGCAAATGATGTCTGACTTTCAAAGAGATTCTCCCTAGTTAGGGTTTTTTAATTTGCTTTGGTTTGTGTTTTGTTTTTTTCATTCATTTCCTGTAGTGTTTTGTTATGAGACAGGATGATGTCATTTGGCATTCATGGTCATAACTTACCTGACTGTACAGCAGATAACTTTCTCATTGTCTTTTAATAAGATTAGGCAAGCAAACAAAGCCACTGCTATGGTTAGCTGTATTTATGGGGTAATTTTTTGTTCTCAGTGAACGGAAAGATGCCAGAGTCTGCCAAGTACTACCCTACTTTCACTGAGGTAAAGAGGTGCATTTGGAAGAATGGAACAGTGGTATCATTTTCATAGTAGAAGAGGATCTAAAAAATGTTAACAATACACTTGGGATAATAAACTTCATTTAATTATACTGAGCACAATCTACAATGTCTTTCACAAAAGATTTTGAGAAAATGTTGATTCTCCTCTTGTACTTGCACTGATCTACATCCCACCATTTGCAGTTACTAATAAAAATATTCCAAGCCTAACAGGGGTCAATTATCACTCACTCTATAGAAACCGACTTTTCCAAAAAGCTCCTGCAGTGAAGAAAAAAGAAACTAGAAATGTATTCCAGAGAAATACAGAGACTTCCTTCCCAGTGCATGGGAATAAAAGCCACTATAAAGAGTTTTTTTGTCTTGCTGAAAGGTGAGTGAATCAGTGTTATGCTGGGAGTTTAGTGCTGCCTTCCCATCTTTTGGGTGCTCTGTCTCCATGAATGTTTGAGAGAACAAGGAGGACCTTGCTAAGCAGAAAGAAATTATGATATGACATTCTAGATATGAATAAAACATATTTTTCTGAAGTCTCAGTCTCTCCTACTTTTCTCTAAAGTTTGAAAAGCTTCATTAGCAACTGCTGTGCCCATCTTGAAGGAGAAGTGGACTGATTTTCAGATGTACTGAATACTCACAACACATTGCATTTCAGTCATACTGCTCTGGCTAAATACTAATGGGTTTGAGGATAGTCTGTATGTCTGAAAATCAAGCCCAACGTTTAGACATGACATCAAGTCACTCCACAAATTCCTATGATAGAGGCAATTACTGCAGTTACATATCCATGCTAATTCAAACCCAACTATACTTAGACCTAGTAGGGATTAATGACTTTTTATTTTGTATTTTATCTTGTATCTACATAGTATCAAACTTCAAGCTCTGAAGATTAAATGAATAAAAGCTTATCCTAGGCGCACTCATTTATGGTTCTTAAATAATTTCCGACAAACTAGTGAAATATGGTGGCAAGTAACATGGCTGGGGTTAATTATTTCCCAGGAATTAAACCACCAAAAGTTGAATGCAACATGCAAGGACTTGGAATGGCTCTTTCATACATCTGAGACACTATTCAGATGACTCTACCTTAAGGAAAAACACATTAAACCCTGGACGCTATTAATTTAACATTTTCTCTTGATGCAATGGCAAACCCAAACAATATTATCAGAAAGCAGCTTTATCAGGAACTAGATAGGCTTCAGGCAAACCTGTTTGTGAATTTCCTTTGAGGCATGTGTCAACAAGATGTCAGTTGTAGCAGATACTATCATTGCTGCGTAGCAGATGCTATCATTGCTCCATCATTGAGTTAGAATTCTGGGAACCATCATTTCAATGCACCATCCGCTCTACTGACTGCATTTTAAAGACCTTCATCTCGTAGCATGGTGACAATTCCCTGTTGCCACTAAAACACTGGAGCAGATTTGATTAGCTATGCCATTTATACCATCTGTCATCATGGTCATTCCATAATAACTTCATTTTCAAGTGATGACCGAAATCAGCTCCTAGCAAAGCAATAACAAAGATGTTCTAGGAAATAAGAATAGGGACATTCATGAAATATAAAGAATTCCAGGATTTGTGTGCAACTCAGGAGTACTGGTTCAGGGAGAAAAGGGACAATTAAAGTCTCTGCATGTATAACAATGATAATTTAGTATAACTAATACAGCTGAGTCTGGGTAAGAAGAAAAGATGCCAGAATCCTTTCAGTGAACTGTACATAGGCAGAAAGGAGATGGAGATGTCATCAGATCCACCAGATGTTATTTAACTCTATTGGGTAGAGAATATTTAAATGAGAAGTGTTCATTCAGTGCACGAGTTGAAATGCTTTGCTGCTTCTTTTTAAAGAGAGTTCAATGAGGACTAATAATAATAATAACATCAAATACCCTCTATACAGAAAATTCATCAAGGTTTAAACTGTAAAAGCTAAAAACATAATGGAAAGTTATTGAGATGGAAAGGGACAAAGTCTGAAAAAATATTTTCACTGGGTCCAGCTGGTATAAAACAACTGAGAGCATTAAAATGTACAATGCATGTCCTTTAAAACTAACTATTCCCTAATTTGTTTTCTGGTTTCTTTCTTTTTTTTTTTTTTTTTTTTTTTGTTTTCCAAGGATATCTGTAACAGCATATGAAGAATGAATTTCTGAGAATTGAAGGACATTCCAGAAATCTGGAATGATTTCTTAAATACCAGGTAATTACTCAGTTGAAATGTTTATTATCTCCTGTAAATAAAAGGTTAACCTGAAAATATAAACCAAAAGTGGAACAGGCAGAACTCTTTTCTGCCTTTAACCACTAAGGAAAGCCCATCACATTAAAAGATTAAACACTTGCTAGATGGTTTGAATAACTGAAAAAACAATTATAATATTTTAAGGTGGAATTTCATTCCAAGCTGAGGGAGATAGGAAGTAAAATATAAAAATATATATATTATATTTTAAAAAATAAAACTGATGGAAGTCTTGAACTTTGTTTCTCTCCAACTGAAAAAAACACCCCTAATCATAGAGTGATTTTTGGATGAAAAAAAGTACTAGCTTTGTTGTCAGTCTGGTTTTGCTTCCTTTTACCACAACTGGCTGCATTTTGGTTCCTTCAGCCTTTGAATATTACTTTCTTGTCACACTATGCTGTCTGGGAAGACACTGTATTTTCCTCCCTTTGTTATTTTCATTTTTCCTTTGTCACAAATGCAGAACTTTATCACAGTTTGAAGTGCTTATGAAGTTCATGTGACGTGTCACTGTAAGTGACTGTGGTATGGATTTGTAAGGTGTTTGAATGGTATTTGTACATATTATCTAGCTCAATACACCTAATCATATACCTGAATTCATGCATAAATATGTTGTCTATATTTATACTTTACTTAAACATATTGCTTAATTAAACTGTACTTCAGAATAGGATGACAATTTCAATTATTAGAAGGGGATTTGCTCCCACCTTGCTGTTTTTAGGTAAAAATACCTAAGTTGATTTGCTTAATACAAGAATTTTAAACACACAGCACTATAAACAGTCTGTACTATTTGAATGTTTATGAAACATTCAAATATAATTACTGAGGCATAGTTAATACTTGATGCAGCATATCTGTGTCTGCAGCACTGAATTCCATCATTATCTTAACATTGTGTGACTCTCAAAATTTCCAGCATTCAGGTGATTATAAGGAAGTTCAGAGAGTGGCACAAATTTCAGCAGGCAATATTCAACGTGATGATGGTTCCAAAATTTTATGTGACAGAAAATTTGGAAAAATACAGCTACATGATCCATACTGTACCCATGCAATATCATGGTTTTTTCTTTAAAAAAACTGTTATTTTACAGTAAAAGAGACTGAACATGAGTAAGACTCAATATTTGTAACTCTAACACAACATGTGAATAGGAATCACGGATAGCTCAAATGAGTGGAACACTGTTACGGATCGCTATGTCCTTTTTAGGAAAGACAGGCCTGCAAGGCAAGGTGGTAGAGTTGCTCTTTATGCTAGAGAGCAACTGGAATGTGTTGAGCTCTCCCTGGAGGCAGATGATGAGCGAGTTGAGAACTTGTGGGTAAGGATCAAAGACTGTGCTAATACGGGTGACATTGTTGTGGGGATTTATTACAAGCCACCTAATTAGGATGGGGAAGTTAATGAGGCCTTCTACAGACAGCTGAGAGTTGCCTCACAGTCACAGTCACAGTTCTCATGGGGGACTTCAGTTACCCTGACATCTGTTGGGAAGGCCACACAGCCAGGCTAGCAGAGTCCAGGAGGTTCCTCAAGTGTATTGATGATGACTTCTTGACTCAAGTGGTGGAGGAGCCAACAAGGAAAGCTGCACTACTGGACCTAGTACTGACTAACAAAGAGGTACTGGTGGAAGCCATTAAGGTTGGGGGCAACCTTGGCTGTAGCAAGCATGAGAAGATAGAGTTCAGGATCATGGGTAATATGCACAAAACAGTAAGTAGGATTGCAACCTTGGACTTCAGGAAGGCTAACTTTGACCTCTTCAAGAAACTGCTTCAAGAAATCCCATGGGTTAGGGCTCTAAAATGTCGGGGGGCCCAAGACAGCTGGTTGGTATTCATGAACCACTTCCTCCAAGCTCAGGATTGGTATATCCCTAAGAGCAAGAAATCAGGGAAGGGAAGCAGGAGACCTGCATGGTTGAGCAGGTAGCTTCTGAAAAAGCTCAAGTGGAAGAAAGTAGTCTACAGTAGGAAGAGGGGACTGATCTCCTGAGACAATTACAGGAATGCTGTCAGAGTATGCAGGGATGAAACGAGGAAAGCCAAGGCCTCCTTGGAATTAAACCTGGCAAGGGATGTCAAAGCCAACGGGAAGCATTTCTTCAAGTATATTGGAGGCAAAAGGAAAATGAGAGAAAATGTGGGCCTGATGTTTAATGAGACAGGTGAACTGGTGACAGAGGATGCAGAGAAGGCAGAGTTACTGAATGCCTTCTTTGCTTCAGTCTTCACTGCTCAGGTCAGCCCTCAGGAGCCTGGAGGAGACAGAGAAAGTCTGGGTGAAGGAAGACTTTCCCTTGGTTGAAGAGGATTAAATTAAAGAGCAATCAAGGAAACTGGATAACTGTAAGTCCAGGGGTCCTGATGGGATACACACGTGGGTGCTGAGGGAGCCAGCAGAGGTCATTGCTAGGCCGCTCTCCATCATATTTGAAAGGTCCTGGGGATCAGGCGAGGTGCCTGAGCACCATAGGAACACAAATGTCACTCCAGTCTTCAAAAAGGGCATGAAGGAGGATCTGGAAAACTACAGACTAGTCAGCCTTACCTTCATCCCTGGAAAGATGATGGAATGGCTTGTTCTGGGCATCATCTCAAAGCATATGGAGGAAAAGAGGGTTATCAGTAGTGGTCAACATGGATTCACCAAGAGTAAGTCATGTCTGACTAATCTGATAGCTTTCTACAACGGAATGACTGGATGGATAGATGAGGGGAGGGTGGTGGATGTTGTCTACCTTGACACGAGCCCCAGCAAACCACAAAATGTCTGTTTCAGTACTAGTGGACATAAGCATCCGAGCTGCTAGAAAGAGAAGTGCAGAGATATTTGGGTTGGGCTAGGTTACTGCTCCTGTTTTATCTCATTCACAACTCTAAAAAGAGTAAGAAGTCAAAGGAAGCAGGAGCTATGAAAGGAGAAGGAAGCATAATGTGCTAAACTGACTCTTCATAAGTCAACGTTTGTATGCTTATAAAGGTATGCCATCAAAACTGGAGAGCATACTGCACAAACAACATTCAGAGTTTTGAAATTGCATATTCATACTACTGCATTTGTGAAAAATATGGATTAATTAGGGTAAAGAAAAACACCTGCTGTAAATTCTCAGTGAATTCTTTAGCTAGAGAGCAAAAGAAAGGAAGGACATGAATCATCCCATAACTGGTTATGTTCAAAGGAACTTAAAGTTCAGCAAGTTACTTGTTTCCCAAACGATTACTCTACTTGCATGTCATTTTTATCTAAAAGTCAAACAAATTCTGAACTCAACATTCAGCAAGAACAGTCTGCAAAACAGATTACCAAGGAATTATAGAACAGTTGGGCCTCATCAATTTCTTCATTATGTGTACATATTAATATTTGTTGTGATATCTGGTTGGAAGCAAACGGTTTCATTGATGCTATATGATAATGCAGATATTGGAAGAGTCAATAGACCTGAATAGAAGGGGAGCTAAAGATGCAATGGTTCACAAAAAAAGCCTTGATATTTAGCAATAACACTGAGAAACCTTTGTTTATTTCCCTGAAGTTGGGAATATGTCCTACAGTGAAATGTTAAGAGTCCTCACTGTTTAGCTAACTGGAAAGATTGATAAAATATATATGCTATAGAGAATAAGTAGACTACATTGAGAGACTGAGCAGTTTGCCTTAGTAAGTCTTAATCTCAGATTATCAAAATTTTATGAAGTGGCATGGATTTCAGATTTGTCTACATAAAAATTTCTGGCAATGTTACACAGGACTATGTGTATAGGAATATGCAAAATTTAAAATATTATGCTAACAAAAAGAAATTTTAAATTTCCGGCCCTTCCTTAAAGAGTCATATGTATGTAGGAGGTTATGAGACAAATACAATTTCAGTGTTGCTCAAATTATACTGAGGAATACAACAATAAAATGTTAGCACTTCTGAAAATCATTTAAGACTATTGTGATAATTCTAGCTTTTTCTATATTAGTAAAATAAACATGCCCAGGAATATTCCTTGGCAACGAAGACTGCTGGCACAGAATGTCCTATGCCTGAAAGAGTAATCTCTCTCAACCTTGAAAAGAAGAAGGCTGCACATAAACTGCCAACTGAGAATAATGTCTGGAACAGCCCAACTCCTGTACCATGCCTGGGAACTGCTCTGGACAGTGCTCCTGGGCATGGACTGAAATCACATCAAGGAACATCATAACTATTTAACAGCACAGACAATAATTTTCCAATGCTCAGGAAGCTTCCCATTCTCTATTTAATTTCCAAGTAATTCTATGTCACAAAATATTTGGTATGGGAAGATGAACTATAGCTGTACAAGTGACTGTTTTGTACCACTGCTGAACTAACTATTAAATCTGACTGGGACTGCCATTCTGCATTACATTTCAGTGAAACAGAAAAAGTAAAGAAAAAGAAAATTTGATACAGTGCAAAAAACTTTCAATTACAAAATCTTTACTAATTCCATTTAAAATTGCTTGATTTATTTAATTCCTTGTTTTATTTATTTCCCTTGCAATGAGAGCAGAGGAAATGAACAGTCAGTCACAAAATTGGTGGAAGACAGATTTTTCCATAGTGACACAGTGGGTTGGATGCTTATATAAAGGGAAGAAAAAGAATGCTTCCACAAATGTATATTGACATTAATCCTATAAAGTATCCTAGAGTCAGGTGTGATAACCTGGGCTGCCTGTCTGCACAGTCATATCCTGGATTTCTGTCCTGAACTTGGAGGTCTTTTGAAATACTTTTTTCATGGCTTCTGTTCTTTCTCTTTCTATAAACACTTAGAATATGGAAAGAAGGAGGCAGTTGAGAAAATTACTATTTAGCCCAACAACATAGAATACAATGGGGATGTGGTATTTGAGTTCTGTAATATAGTCTCATGAACATTCAAATATTTAATAAAAGATACAGAGCAACTCACTTCTCGGAACACACCGTTTTCCAACAGTCAAGGAAGGAGTCAATAACTATAAATTAAATTAATTTCAGACATGAAAGGGAAGAAATCTAATACCTTGTTTCTCACTAAATTAATGTGCTGCCAAGCGGGCATATTGAACAAAATGCACCTGCTGCACCATCATTATTTTTGCTTATCCATTAATGAAGCTTTTTCTGAATTTATCTGACAAATTGTCCTGAACTCATAGAGTACGGGCTGGTCAAATTTGTGTGTTTTCTAATACATAACAGTTGTAAAAGAAAAAAATTCCCAAGTTGTCCAGCTGTTGTAAGCAGTAAAGTTGATTTATTTCAGTCCATTGGAAGAGAAGGTGAGATAAAGTGCAAAATAGCATTAACACTGCTCTATGTATAGCGATGCATAGAAACATTACAAAATGAGGAACTATGGAAAATGGAACTATCCTGTTTCAGTACTATCTTACCTTTAATGATTAAGAATTTAGTTAGGACTACAAAAACTAATTCATTTTATTAGGAGTACCTTGCTTATATATTTGGCTCATAAACTGGGAGAACCACTGCTGTAGGGCCTAACTGCACTCTTCAGAAATGAAGCACCTACATATGTTTTCCTTCTTTTTTTTCCCTTAGCTTCCACATTAGAACTTTGAAGAATTTTTCTCTCCAAATTCAAAACTCCTTATATACTGCCATACTTGGTTTCAGGAGTAGTGACCATGAGCTATTTAAAAATTCACTGTTTTCATTAGGGGAAGACACCAGTCAACTTACTTCTAACTCTTCTAACAGCACAGGAATAGTAGTTAGCATAAAATACTATTTAAAAACTCCATATACGATAGTCAATACAGAGAGAGATGGATAAAAATATCAGTTAAGCAAACAAAGATCACTCTTCCTGACAAATTAATGTTAGTTAGTTAGGTTAAGGAAAAGTTAGCAAATTTCAGAGGTATGAAAAAAATGAGTTGGGACACACAAGAAGTGGAATAAAGAGCCTGAGTGAAAATAAGACAATCTAAGCAGCGTAAAAATTATGCTGTAGACAAGATGATATGTTGCTATGTGATTATTTTAGGCTAGCATACATTAGAGACAACTAAAGAAGAAATTGAGACCCTGCCTGAACTCTTCTGTCTTTGAACCTGTGCTCATACAGAGGAGATTCCCATCTGCAGATGTCAAAACCTTCTTGAAGCTTTATTTTTCAATTTAGGTAAAGCAGGTAAAATTTCTGCTTTACCTAGTAACTTCCCTCTGTTGTTGAAGCAATCTTTAAGTAATTATTGTTAAACGAGAACTATATGTTCTCATATCTGTTCTGTATTCACCTAATCGTCATCAACCTATATTTCACATTACCATACCATGCAAATTAACATCCTAATTGTTTTGCACTATATTTTCTTCAGCCAGTGTAATGCATGAGCATGTCGTTAAGTATATATCTTTTAATTTCTTTTCAGGAAAGCCTGTTTCCTTTAAGATGTGTTCTCTGCACTTTTCTGATTATACAAGCAAATAAAGTTTAATAGTTACGTTAGACCACCATTTGAGACATTTTTTTGGGAATCAGCCAGGCTACAATGCCTGGTATAGAAACTGAGTCCTCAGAAAGCCCATAACATGGCATAGAACAGGGGTCCTCAAACTTTTTAAACAGGGGGCCGGTTCACTGTCCCTCAGACACTGTCGGGGGCCAGACTATAGTTTG
>JAVSBS010008597.1:0-2500 GCA_033124195.1 Coracias cyanogaster
GGGATGGGAGGGGGGGAATCGATACCTGCTCCGGCAGAACATCACTTTTCAGTGACTTTTCCCACTTTTGCGAATTAACGGCCGTGCCCGGGAGGGGGGTGAGGATGCAGCGCGGGGGGATGCGCGGCTGCCGGGCCCTGGCCACGCGTGTTTCCCGTGGGCCCGGCGGAGAGGAGATTTGGGGGTGTGGGGGGGGGAGATACTGTAGGGCACGACCCCCCCAGCGCCACGTCCGGGAGCGGGCGAGAATTCTGCCGCTTGGTGTTTTCTGGCTTTTTACAAAAAATAGGTATATTTAATTTTATTTTTCGAGTGGCGCTCCGGGGGCACGGGCGGTTAATTAGCTGACCTCAGGCTTTCGTGATGTAATTGGGGTGGCTGGCCGTCCAAATCCTGATGGGAACCTGGCTCTGCTTTCCCCCCCCCGCAGGAGTCAGGACAGAGCAGGACCTCTACGTCCGTCTAATAGACTCCATGACCAAGCAGGTGAGAAAGTTCACGCTTTCTTCTTAGCGCGCAAAGTTCCGAAGTTGTGTGTTTGGGGCTTGGGGGGGTGGTGGGGGGGGGAGTGAGGAAGCGGCCAGAGCTGCTGCTGATTTCCCTGAGCGGCTAATGGGGGGGCCGGGGGCTGTTTGCGGGAGATGCTCGGGAGGATGCTGGCATCGCTCCGGAGGATGCGCGGCGTTAAGGAAGAGATGTTTGATATCATTAATTTAGCGAGAGGGAGAGGAAAAGGGGGGGGGGGGGGGAAATAACCAAACCAACCCCCTAAGTAGGTCAGATTAATTTTTTTAGATGGACTTTGTTGTGGTTGCTTTCCCGGTGAGGAGCGGGCATCCCTCTGGCCGAGGCAACCCCGAAAGCGGCCGGGATTCGCCCTTTTCCTTTTTCGAACGCGAGGATCCCGGCCGCGCCAGACGTTTAGTTGGGATTTAAAAGTTAAATGTGCCGAGGTGAAAAGTCAGCTTGTTCTCCCCTGGTCCGCGGTCACCTCTCAGCCCCCCATCTCCATAATTCAAACTCTGTGCTCCAGGGGTCACCCGAACCCGTCCCTTTCCCTGAGATCAGCTCCTGGTTCTTCCTCAAACCTCTGTCAGACCTTGTAAATAACATAATTACAAGCAGTTCCTTATTAAATTATTTAACCTGTCTCGGGCAACTTTTCCGATGATAACTACGTGTTATCAGCGTTGCACGGCGGCAATTAAGGACAGAAAGCTACTTCCTAGCGCTGGATTTCATCAACTCTTTTTTTTCTTTTTTTAAATTTATTTTCCTCTTTATTTTTTTTCGGAGACATTTCAGCACTTTTCGATTTTTAATTTTTTTTTTTTAAATTCCTTTATTATTATTAACTTTTAAATTTTCACGGGGGTGGGGAGGAAGGCGAGAAAGAATTGGCGAATAACTCCCAGCGCCCTGGAAATCAGATCCCAGAGATGGAAATTAAAACCATCCCGCCGATCTGCCGGGGTTTAACACCCCGGGCGGGCTTCGGCTTTCCCGGCATGGAGTTATTTTATTTTTTTTTTTTGCTAACTTGGCCATCCCGGAGCCGGGAGCGGCACCGACCCTTCTTCTCCTTCCCTTCCCTTCCCTTCCCCGGCTGCTCCCAGCCCGCAGCAACTTTTCTGCTCCTCTCCACTCCAATCGGGCTCGGATCTAAACGCCTCCAGCAGGAAAATCCTGCAATTTCCTCCCGGAGAACAGCGGGACTGGCAGGCGAGGGACAATTACGGTGACAAAGACGAAGGCGTTGTGCCCTTCGATCATTATTTCCATAGGCTGCGGAGGAGCCCTGTGAAACGGGATGTTTTCGGGAAGCGCGGTAGTTAAGCGCTCTTTAGGAGGCTTTGCGCAGGCAGCTCCAAGTTGGCATCGCTTTAAGGGCACTTTTATTGTTCGTTTAGGGCCCCGCAGCCTCGCAGCAGAAAAGGGGGCTCGGAAATAAAGGCTTTTCTGCTCCCCCCGCTGATGGGAGGTGATGGGGGGGGGGGGGAAAGAAGAAAGGAAAAAAAAAAAAATAGCCCAGTAACTGATCAAAGAGTCAATGGCGCTGAACAGGCAGTTTATGGATTTCTGTTTGCGCTACAGAATAAAAAAAAAATAAAATAAATCACTTGTAATACGCGGCTCGGTCGGAGGCGCGGTAACCATCAGCAGAAGTTGCAGGGCACGCTGCGGCCACCAGCCCCCCCGTGTCGGCACCCCCTTAACAACACCTGGAGGTGGGGACCCCCCCAAAACCCACCCCCCAGCACCCTCCCCAGCTCAGCCCTACGCGGGGCTACGCGGGGGGCTGCGCTGCCCGCCCGGAGGGAGCCGCGCTGGGAGGGGAGCGGGGGCAGGATGAGGAGCATCCCCCTGCCTGCCTCCCCCCGGCCAGCCCCGTCTAATTAACACCGGGGGAGTTCGCAGGGGGCCGCCGCTGCCCCCCGGGCCCCGGGGCGCCGAGCCCCGGCAGGGTCGCGGGCGGGCAGGGGAGCAGGGAAGGGAGCAG
>JAVSBS010008597.1:7500-15000 GCA_033124195.1 Coracias cyanogaster
CCAGAAGCATGAGAAGATGTAAAAAAAAAAAAATCAGAAAACATTTGGTTAATGGGTTTATCATGTTTATTTGAATAAGGAAGATTGAAACTCCATTTATGCCTGGCGTAAATGCTTTAGAGATCTTAATTATTGATGAAAAATCTGCCGGGCTTCTAAATTTAAAGATACGACAATTTTATAGGAATTTTAATCACCTGCTGCACTAGGGGTTTTCAAGATGGGGGTTTTTTTGGGGAGGGCGGCGTGTCTTTTAGCCCTCTAAAGAGAGTTGTCACTTCTTATGTCAGAGCGGTGGGAGAAGGCGGCTGCGCGCCGCGCTCGGCTCAGCTCGGCTCAGCCAGGAGGTCGGCTCCACGCTCTTCCTCTCAAGACGTGCTTTTCCAGCAACTGTCGAACGCGAGGTTTGCTCCCAGCAAACTGCAGCAAATGCAGGAGGAGAGCACGGATGTGGAAAGGCTCTGTAAGAGCGACGCTCCTCAGAAACAACCGACGTGTATTTTAAACACACCCCCCCCTCCCCCAGCCCCCAAATTTATGCTCGGTCCGATCTGTGCGTTAATAGTTTGTTACCTGGATTTGCTGCCGGGGTTGGGTTTCGGGTTTGTGTTTCCTCTCGAGCATCGCAGAACAACATTTCCCCCATCAAATTTGTGGGTCAATTTACAGTTTCCCATAAGAAGTGTTACCGCTCGGTTAGCTGGCTTAAAACAAGAATTATACACAGTGTGCTTCGCTAGATCCTTTTGTCCTTTGGATACATTTAGCAGCTTTTGACCAGATAAGGCATATTTGTCCTCAGGATATGAACCAATAATTCAATCCTGAATTGAGATCTATGGCCACCCATTTGTTCCAGCCCACACGAGGAGTCTCTCTGATACTCTGAATTGTTTATTGCACTGGGGGGGGCAGTGGGGGGGGAGGAAAGAAGACGCAAAAAAAAAAAAAAATAAATCCCCTTACGTACCTCAGGAATCATAATTTGTTAGCAATTAAGCTATTTTAAACAAACTTCTGTAATTATAGGTTTGAATCCAGCAGCGGGCTTTAGGTGCAAAAACAAAACCGAGGGCCTTGGAAGCAGCTTTTGGTGCCGCGTGGCTCTGCGACCTTTGAATTCACGGGGAATTTTTATTTACGCCGACTCGGTGTTTCTCACGACGCCCGGCTGAGTGTGCACACTTTTATTGCTGTCTACATTTAAGGATCTTCTGGCATACCGGGGCGGTTCGTCCAGCACGGCAACTCGCCTATCACTGAACGAACCCGCCATAAATTGCAGCGCAAGTCAGTGAAAAGATGCCACAGAAAAAGTGTCCCTGGGAAATTAGATTGACCCAAAGAAAAGCAAATAAAAGAAAGGAAAAGGCCCGTATTTTCTTTGCGGTGCTGCTGAAAAGGAGGGGAGTATCATTTTCATAGTGGAATAATGTTTTCTGGGAAAACACAAAAGCAGATGTTCCTCATTAGGAACACCCATTGTCTACATATCACAACTATGAACAGATAAATCTCTCCTATTTCACCCATACATTCCAAGGGCTGTAAATGATTACAGGATGCCGCTGTAACTGCTAAACCAAAACCACGCTCTGTGCTGGAACCATTCCTCGGTGCCACCATCACACACTGCACCGGGCGGTATGGCAACTCCCGCTCCCAGCCATCCCCTCCGCTTTTCTCTTCTGTCTCGGGTGCGAAGGTGCCGGGCATCCCAACTGTTGCGACCCCGGGGGATGGTGGGGTGGTGGGATCCCATCCCTGTCCGGGCACGGAGCAGCGGCAGGGCCGGACGCGCTCGCGGTGCATGGCGGCTCGCGTGCTCTGCGGCGGGTTTCCAGATGGTACCATCACGGTCCTACTGCTAGTTGGCATCTCCGTGGGTAGTAAATACCCACCCCCCCAACCCCCCTCAAATAAATCTGGCATTATTCTATAGAGTTTAGGAGACTTATCATTCCAAGTGTGTCCTACTTTCCTGTATGGAAGCCAGACATCTGTTTATCCCATTTCTTTCATACGGAGTTTGGAATAGCTGTAGTTTGGGGGAATAGAAAGTTTTGTCATATTTAACAGCTGTTACGAAATTTCAATCCCGTAGGCTCTTAAAATACTTTTCGGCTGACCTCAGGTTTTTGTGGATAATTGACATCGCCGGTAGCCACCCCCCTTCACCTCTCCCTGGCTGTAATTTCAGATTATTTTCCCTGACCGAGCTGGCTGCTCACGCTGGGGTTCTGGGGTGTTTTTTAACGCCGGCGCAGCGCTTCCATTCCTCCCTACTCCAAGTTTACACCTTCGGCGGGGTTGTGGCGAGGCGGCTGGAGGGCGATGGGGGGGTTTTTCTTTTCGTCAGCAGCGTTTCCTTTCACTTCCCGTCACAAAGGTGAGAGCCGCTGACCTTTGCTGGCAGTCCCGGCCGCTGAATTATTCATGTGATTGACTTTTTGTCAGTGCACACAGTTGTGCTCTGGGACATTTTATTCATTTACCTCATTTAAAGCGCCTTTCTGCACCTGTTCAAGTATTAATATCATGTAATTTGGGCCTAATGCCGATTTTGCTGAACACTCATTATATTTTTTATTAGCTATATTTCCAAACGATTATGTATGATTATTACCGAGCCTTACAAACAGCAATGGGTTATTCCCTAGACCTTTACATCTTCTTGTCAGGTTGTTTTCAGAAGCAAGGAGGATAAACATTTGACCAGTCCCAATGTTTTTATTCCTACTCCATATCCAACCAGAGAACTTAAAGCTTTTTCCCTTATGGCTTTGCGAAAGCATGATTAAATCCAACTCTGCAGAAGCTGTACAAATGCCAGCATTTATAAGGTCAACGCTTTTGTTAAAAATGCTATGTAAATGAGGATCTGCAAAAAGGGACATTAAATAAAATTAAATTCATTGTCTTCTTTAATGTCATTTACATTTTGGCTAAGCCCTGGCCTGTCAAGGAGGATTTTAAAAATAATTTTAATTACACATCATTTAGGGATCCAAGGTTTTCTATTCAGTAGCATTTGGATAACCTGCAAAATGGTGACTGTTTATTAACTTCTTAAATGACAACTTGTCATTTCATCTGCATAATGCAATGAAAACAGACCAGTTTGGTGTCTTTTTTTTTTTTTTTTTTAATTTTTATTTTTCTTCGAGATGTGCACCCAACTACTGGAAGAACAGAGCTTAAAATAGCTCAGCCGCTCTTTCAGCTTCCATTGTGCTACTGCTGCTACCAAGTTCAGAGTATATTAAAAAATTATGACTTTCCTGGGTAACCACTTAAAAAAATTCTAACAGAAACTTGACATTGATTTTTTTTTTTTTTTTTCTTCTCCTCCTTAGGAATGTGGAATATTGTAGATTATTGGGTCTAGCTGCAAGGGATGCGTTTGCAGACAGGGGCGGTCAGGTTGGCGGTGGGAGTGCACAGGTATGGACCCCTCTCTCCTATTAAAAAGCAAATTGCAGGTGCCAGGCCCGGGGATGGGGAGGACACGTCGCGTCGAGTTTTCAGACGTATATACGGGCTGAAAAGAAAATGGCAAATCAAAGTAACCCCTGTAGCTCAGCCACGCTGAGATCGCTGATGCCCAAGACGCGGGACTCGGGACGCGCTTCCTCCTCTCTTCTTCCTTCTCTTCCTCGACTCATCCGAGGCACGGTGTTTACATCGTTCCTTGTTAATCCCTACTTTTAACCGGGGCAGCTGAGGAAATCATGGCCATACCTGGTGGAGGAATGCGCTGGCTTCCAGACTGCTGCTGGCGAGTAAATCCTGACTGTGCTGGATGAGGCTCCCAAGCCACTTTCCACCCCCCCTAAACTCCCATCTAATACTTGATTATTTGTCTGGAGCCCACAGCGTTGCCCGGCTGTGGTAGGAGGGAAGAAGAAAATCGCGTGCTTTTGTGGGAAAGGAAAAGAGGGGGAAGGGATTTAAGCAAAGCTGTCAAAAACTATACTACAGGAGGTACCCTGATACAAACCATCCCGGGCTTCTGCTGCAGCCTTATCAGGTGAAAAGCAAAGATACTGCCAGAGCCTGTAATTTTGTTAGGATGCCTTTGATGAATTGGATTAGCTTATGGAAAAATCCTTCAAACTCAGAGTTCTGGTACGTGAGCTTCCAGGAAGTAAATAATTACTCTCAGACAGCAGATAATTAAAAAAAAAAAAAAAGGCAACGCGACCTGTGAAACCAAGTGGCAGCGCTGGGTTTAATAAGGCCCCTTTTCTAACACCGAGATATTTTGGGGGGTCGGAGCAGCCCCGGTGCAGCAGTGTTGGGTTACTGCAGGGCCGGGGGAGAGCTTTGCTGGGCTGGAGGAGGTGGAAATTCCAGGCTGGGAGGATGGAAATTGTCACCGGGGATGCCAGGGGGGTGATTGACACGCGGGGCGAGGGGAAGGGGACGCGGGAGCTCAACCTGCGCTTGGCAGCCCGGCCGCAGCTCCCGCTCCAGGAAAATGAAACCCATTCACTCGGGTCAAGCTGCCAGCGGACAAGCTCCTCTTGTTTGTTTATCTTAACAGCAAATCTCGCAAAAATGTTTGTGGTCAGAACCGTACAGAATGTGGCGTTATACTGGCATTATTAATGCCCCGTTAAAATAAAGATGTAGCTGCGCTTGCTGCGAAAAAAATCTGAAGCTGGGGAATTTTACAGGCTGAGGGGTCCTCTGGATTTTACGAGGCGCAGTGATTTGGCTTTTCTGTTAACTGTTTTGGTTCGTTAACGTTTTTAAGCAGGAGAAAACTCACTAGTTCTTTGGCATATCAGCTCGGTTGGAGCAGAATACGGCAGGCTCAGCTCTAGAGTTTATTTGGTTATTGAACAAACTCTCCTTAATTCTCAAAGATGGGAATAAATTAAAAAAAAAATCCAGAATGTAAATAGCATTTGGTAGGTGGAAAGGGAAGGTGTTTGTTCCGCAGGGTTTGGTGTGTCGAGGCCGGAGGCAAATGACTACCAAAACAAAAAGAAGAAGAAAAAGAAAAAAAAAAAAAAAATCTGTGATACTTTCAGCAAAAGTTTCACAGCCAGAAAATTACGGAGAGCCCATCATCGCATGGCGGCCGTGCCAGGAGCGCAGGGAGTCAACTGCAGCATCCGAATGGGGTGGTGAGGATCGCGTTGTGTTTTCCCAATAATTCACTAGGAAATGAGTTTAACATGTGTGGAAAGGAAGGGGCTTACATTTGTGTTGTTGTAAGACATGTAGCATAGGCCCAGCTAGCGGAAGGAGTCGGCTCCAGCTTGTCTCTCGTGAAAGACGAAACACGGTTCCACATCTGGTGAGAAAGAGCAGCTCATTTGCCCAGACAGCTCGCTCCGCGCGGCCGCTGAAAGGAGCTCTTTTGACAGAAACAAAGCCATGGGGGCTGGGGCAAGCGATTAGCGGGATTCTGCTCACTAAAAACTCCTTCGGTGTTAAATGATAAAGAAATAGTCGGGAAGGAAATAAAGAAACCTGGCCTAATCCTCCGGCGGTGTTTAAGGAGGCTTTGGGAAAGTAGGAATACAAACAAGGGCTTCCACGTGAAGCTCGCACAGCACTTTGTGAAAGTTTCTGGGAAAAAAAAAAACAACAACAACAAACCTAAAGGATATTAGAACAAAAATTAACCCAAAAGCTGGAGGAGTTATTAAAAAGCATAGGTCCAGGCTCGCTTTTGGGATAAATTCATTTTGCCATGCCATGTTCGCTGGAAGAAGTTAATCTGACAGTATGTAAGAAAGTGGTGCTGTCATCTGAAAGGTGAATTCACTACTGAAAATCTTAAACAAGCGCTTGGTTTGCTTCCCGGACCTGTGGCTGTGCAGAACATTCGGTTTAGTTATAAAGCAAACGACAAGACCTATCAAAAACCCCCATCTGGAAAAAAAAAAAAAAAAAAATCACAATCCTCTAGTTTGAGTGAGGTTATTAATGCACAAAGGATAGATGCGAGTGCCCTTTCTTTGGAGTAACAACCAATAAAATTGAATTGGTCTTGGTATTGTGTGGATTGTCAGGAATGCTCTTTACCAATCCAAATTTGATTAGGATTTCCTCTTTATGTTTGTGCAGTTCTTCTGCGGTTCACGAGATGCTGGTGGGCAGCAGCTTCCTTCAGCTAATCCAAACAGTGTTATTAAGCTATATACGTACCCAGCGCGGGTAACCGAACAGGGAACTTAAGACGGGCTCCGTCCTGTTGGGAGCAAATAATTGCTGAGGGTATAAGGAGAGGTGGGGAGTGACCTCGTCCTTCTCACGCAGCCCCCCGCTGCTTCCTCGGGCGGGTGGTGGCTGGATGCTTGGTGGTCGCTGGACTTCGTGTGGGTGAGGGAAAGTCAACGGTAGGAACATGCACCACCAGAACTTTGTTCCTTCCCATTGCAGATGGACTTCAGAGCTGGGAAGGTGTCCCGACGCGGGTCTCGCCTGAGCGCTCTGAAAAATGCCATAAATACTCCTAGAGGTTATTATTTTTGTCTTTTTTCGATAATCCTGAACAATCAGGTTTTTGTTGGGGGGGAGTTTCCTGCTTCAAGCACTTCCAGGGATCCACTGGCGATTTTACCTTCTTCGATTTGTAGCTATCCGAAGTTTCTCTCCGGGTCTTGCTCGTACGCGCTCCCCCTCCGTACATCCAGGTATTGGAACAGATCCATCTTTTCTTCAGCAACAGCTCTTTAACTCTTGGGGTTTCCCTCAGCACCTTCCCTTTCAGCCGCCGACTGCTGTAATTTCATCTCTGCCTGTTTTCCCAACCACATAACTTTGAAATAATGGAGATTCAGATGTAAAGCAGAACGATTATAAATAATTAGAAGAGAAGCTAGATTGAGCTACAGGATAAAACGAAACTAATTGTGCTCTGTGCCGTTGCTTTTTCTTTTGGTTTAATAAATTAAACTACAAATTTCCTTAATTGCCAAACAAAATGTTAGGCCGGCTTTAACCAGTCCTGACAGTAAAACACAACATAAAACCTGCTGAGAGTTATATGTGGTATTTAATAAGAGACAGAGTAATGCAAGGGTTTTTATGGTTAAGTATGAATTCACACCCACAGCATTTGTTTCACATTAGAAAAGGTTTGTAAATCAGATCAATATGCTTGGATATTGTGGTCCCTTAGTGGGATCTCTTATGTCATTTCTTTCATGATATTTGGTTATTGGAACCGCTGCCAAAGTGAGCTCCCTCCATCTATTTCCATTTTCTGAATGAAGCAATTTGTCCTTTGACATAAGAAAGATTGGGTTAGGAAACAAGTGGGGGATTGGATTGGACATGGTGCTACTCCCAACAATTGGAGGTCACTGGGCACTGATCTGGACAGTGGACAGAAGTCATCTGTTACCTCTGAGATACAGGATGTGCACTGGGCCTTGGCTGGCGGAGGGCCCCAGGGAAAGGTGGGATCTATTTGGGAAAATGCTTTTCGGGGGAAAGGGAAAAAAAAAAAACGGCAATAAGCATCATTTATTAAATTTG
>JAVSBS010008597.1:17500-20115 GCA_033124195.1 Coracias cyanogaster
TTGACCCGTCTAACAAGAGGAGGACTGCAAAAATGGGAGGAAGCGTGTATTTTAAAGTTACTGCGAGAGCTGCCCTGCAAATTAATTTTGTACGAGAACTACGGGATAAATACTTTCCATAAACTGTCTATTTCCACTTTTTTTTTCACATGTGCATTAGGATAGGGCTTTCTGAACCCGCTGTGGTAGTTGGTGACACCTACCTGGGCCTGGGCAGGGTACGTGGGGAGCCCTGGGTTCCTCGGGGGGACACCGGCGTGGGCATGAAGCTCTGCTTCATAGCTCAGCTGGACCTCCTGAGCTGCTGCAAAATTCAGCTCGGCTCAAGGGAAGAGACCAGGACTGAGCCTAAACTTTAAAAAAAAAATCCCCAAATGCCAAAACTTTAAAGAGAAATGAATAGAAAATTAGAATTTACTAAAAACTGCTATGTACTAAAGAAGGGAAAATGAAGCGTGGTATCAGGAAAATCCACGTCACTGCTGCTTTTACCGGTAACTCCAAGATCACAGTAAATTTTGCTTGGTGTTGAACTAAGCGAAATTAAATATTCTTTAGCTTAATTACAAGGCATTTAAATAAAGGGCTGAATGGAAAGTGTTAAGTAAGTAGGAAAAAAATATTCAATCGAAAAGTTGTTACGCCTTTTCTAGCGTTTTGTCTTGTTTCTAACCCTTGCTGGTTACTCCTGGCAACTAATTGGTTCTCATCCATAGCATCCAAGTATTGTGGAGGCCAGGCCATCTGAAAGAAATTATCCAATCTTTAACATCCAGAAGTTTACAGTTATATAATGATGGAGAAAACCACAAACCCCGTGGGATGGCAAATTTTAGAGATACTTTTAAAATGAAATTATCCAGCCAAACCTACAAGACAACTCTCTTGTACTTAAGACAATAGCCGCAATCTGGAATTAATTTTTTTGGTGATAGGGCAAATCCAATTTGCTTCTTTAACTGTTGATTAAGGAATCAGTTCTACAAGGCTTGTCCCCCGTAAGTATTTGCTGTTTATTTGTCTGTGGAAAGCTGCTGGAATCCCCTCCAACTGGGAGTGCTGGGTCAGACGTGGCCATAATGAAGAGCAGTCTGGCAACAGTCGGTTCCTCTGACTGGGCTTGTTTGTGTTGAAGGAATAGTTTGCTTTTTTAGCAGCAAGCTGAGTCTACCAAATCAGTGCTCGCAACTCGGGCAGCGTGATTTCAGGCAAGGATGTAGAAACCTGCCTTATTTACCCAGGGTACATTTCATTGTAGAGGCGGAAAACGCGAAAAGTAACTATTAATTAAATATGACTTTAAATAAGGTAGAATTGACCTTACTTACTGAAGAAATTCTTTACTGGAAGAGTGGTCAGGCACTGGAACAGGCCGCCCAGGGCAGTGGCAGAGTCACCGCCCCTGTAGGTGTTCAACAAACGAGTAGATGTGGCGCTTCAGGACATGGTCTTCGTGGTCAGGGAGATGTTGGGATGAAGGTTGGACTTGACGATCCTAGAGGTCTTTTCCAATCTTAATGATTCTATGATTCTATACTTGGAAAGCCCAGAGACTGTTCCAGTGTAAGAAGCAAGTGAACCTAACCAAGAAAAATCCCCACAAGTGTTATGGTAAGAGTAACACAGTCTTCATGGAAAACTGTGCTTGGGCCCTCCGATTCCCCAAGCTACAGCAGGACTTTCAAACCAAGTGAAAACCAAAATAAGAGCACCTAACAGGACAGAAATTCAGAGCTTTAATGTATTCGAGCACATCATTAAGATTTCTTAGCTGACCAGTAACTCTCTGGTAGAAGCAGTGGAGCTTTGGGAGGTTTGGGCTTGCTGTTCCTTGGCTGCTTGGGTGTGAAAACGTCTTGGGGCAGCAGCTCCGAGGTGGTTTGTGTGACAGTAAGCGACGATCTGAAAGGTGTACGATGTCATTCTTTATGCTTAACAGTCGTATTTAATTACGGAAATCCAGCTTACAAGACTAGATGTCTGTGATGGACAGAAAAACAAACGCAACTGTGAAGACAGTCGTTTTCTACTGTTATTAATGTTTGAAGCTGAGGATGCAGAAACGTGCCCATGTAAACAACTGTACTTGACCAGAGCCCAGAAAGAGTTAAGATATTGGAGACACCACACATTTAATCATCTTTTTATCTCATTACCTGCTATTTTTCTGTTGTGCATGCAAGTTTTCTGCTGTCCAGGAAGTGATCTAAGCGTGACTTCCAGCATTCCTGCCTGTGGAGGTCTACAGGGTGACTCAGACGGCCGGGTTTCCCTGCTGTCCTTCCTATGCAGATCAGCTCCCTGGCATGCTGAACCACAGCAGAAAGTAAAATTAGTTACCTCCTGTACTGTCTTCAAACCGTTAGAGAGCCTCTTGTAGCTTTTCCAAAGCGACACCTTTACGGGATCTAGGGGCAGCCTGCTGCTCCTGCGCCACTGTGAAACTTCATGTTCTCCTCCATCAGTTCTAATGGTTCATTATCGAATCATGGAGTGTCTTAGGTTGGAAGGGATCCCCAAAGGTGGCCTTGTCCAAGGCCCCTGCAGGGAGCAGGGACATCTGCAAGTAGAGCAGGTTGCTCAGAGCCCCGGCCAACCTCACCTGCAATGGTGCC
>JAVSBS010008597.1:20921-34271 GCA_033124195.1 Coracias cyanogaster
GTGTGGGGAGGCCACCAGCAGACCCCAAGAGACCTGGATGTCCCACCAGCACTCCCTTCGCCCTCTGGCACTGCTGAGTTGCTGGTCGCCTGCCAGCCCCCCTGGGAAATGCAAGTCTCAGTGGCCAACATTGGATTTCCTCCATGCCAAACAGCCCACGCCACCCTAAAGGGCCTCGCAGTGGCTCTAAGGAAGGAGTTGGGGTTGGATGAGATGATCTCCAGAGGTCCCTTCCAACCCCTACCGTTCTGTGATTCCAAGTGTGAGTCTAGCTCTGCTGTGGCTCTCCATACTGGATGAGGCCCAAAGTCAGTAAAACTAAAATTACAAACATAAAATAACTACTTACTGGCACAGCATGCATGTTTTCACACATTCCCTCCTATTCCGCGAGCTTTTCTAAAGACAGTAATGTAACAGAATATGCTTGAGCATATGGTAGAATTAACAATTGATCCAGCTTCTGAAGGTAATATAAAATTTTATTTTGTGTGCTAGCATGTCTATGTGGGTCATTCAATGTGTGCGGGTTTACTGAAGTGAGGTGCAGCCATTTGGGGCTTTTTTTTCAATATAATTTACACTAAGTAGTATCTATGCCCAACCAACATTCAAATACTCCCGTTTATGTGTCATTTAAACTTCAGAACAATTTTGACTTGCAAAGAGGGAAGCGGTGACCTCCTCCTCATCATCATCATCTTTTGGCCCCTGCTCTTTGCACGTTGAGACATGATGGTTCTACCTTGCATTTTTCACCGCATTTTCCTGCGATTTCAGGAGAGCTCCCAGTCAGCAAAAATACCTCTGCCCTAATTTGCCCTGTTGTGATAAACTAGCCTACTGATTACCTATGATTCCTGCCGCGTAATTTGCAGATTACTTGGCTCTCCTGGGTTCTGGCTGTGGAAAGATGCTTCTGGTTTGGCATGACATCAGTTGAGCTCCCCAGTAATTGCAGCCTTAATTAACTGCAGGTAGAACTTGTGTGTGTTCTCCTCCTCCTGCGTACCTGCGTATCCCTCCAGATGACACCCAGATGTACATCTCTACACAGTCTTTTCTTGAAGAAAGACAAAGCAGGTGATACAAAAAGAGATGGATAAATGTGACAGCAAGTCTGTTCATTGCTGCAGTCACAGCAGCCTTGGAGCTGCTTTTTAGGAAGGGGCTGCAACTTCTTTCCTGGTGGAAACCATCACTGCCAATGGTTGTGGAAAAAAAAAAAAAGTAAATAATAATAATAAAAATTCACTGGAATAAATTCTCCAGGAAGTAGCTAGTAAAGTAGCTGTGTTTGTCCAAAACAAAAGTACTATTTAATAAATAAAAAGAGCAGCTGGACTGACCTTTGCTGCATGTCACTTTTAACTTTTGTTAAAGACTCTAGCAGAGTTTTTCCTGGCTTCACGCGTTCCTACTGGCTCAGTAAGAAGGGTTTTACTCCTAAATACCGCATTTTAATCACTTTTGCCATTCAGCTTCTTTCAGATTAAAAAAAAATTCCCATATTTAAAAAATAATACGCTGGATTGATTGAATTAGAGTGGTTGTAGACCTTAAAGAAATACACAAGTTGGCAACTGTTCCATGAGACGTTTGTTGTTTCAGAGTTTAGCGGTTAAGAACAACACAAATACATTTTGTTTGTAGTGGGTCACAGGTTCAAAGAGAGTTTGAAAAAATAGACTGGGGATAATTGGGTTATCAGATGCAGACACTGCAGGGAATTGCGCGTTATCTCTCCTCAGTGTTGGGGCTCCTGGGTCACTTCCTTCACTGCCCAGCTCCTGCTCTGTCAGCCTGACAGAAGCCAGGTGACTGAAACGGGCTTTTACTGGTTGCCACCCCAAAGTTCTCCCTTTCTCCATCCTTCAACAGGTTGATTTTACGAGCTGTGGCCATACTAAATAACATCTCGCTTTGCTTCCCCCACCCCTGATTCATCAGGCTTTAATTGCTTGGAACACAAGCCAGATCCTTGGAAGCAAGTGAGTCTTCCCTCACCTTCGACTCCTGCTCCTCATTTCTGTTAGACGACATCTAACTAAGATATTGACTTGCACTTTGACATTGGCACTGCTACTGAGTTTGATTGCGCTGTCAATCCAGGAAAATCTTTCCAACTAGCAGTAAAATGTGTAATTGTTTAGCTTCATTCTGCATAACGCTTGCTGTCACTGCCTAACTGTGAGAGGATGCTCTACAGCGAGGCAGGAGAATGCACTGACTCATTGTCTGCAATATTAGTTCCCTGTTCTTAAATATTTTAAGGGTGTGTAGGATCAGTAGATAAGATTTACCTATCTGCAAGCATTCTCAATTAATGCTGGCAGGACATTATCTTGTTTTACACAATAACTTGGACATATTTTTAAGGCGGTCATTTACTTTCTACGGCGTGGCTGCATGACTTGAGTTCTCTGGTGGTGTGAGAGCATTCACTGTGCATTTTGAAGAAAAGAGCTCTAACGTTATTAGCTTGCCTATTTTCTATTTAATATATCGTTTGACGTGGAGATGTGGTGCTGAGGGACATGGTTTAGTGGTGGACTTGGCAGTGCTGGGTTAACGGTTCGACTTGATGAACTTAAAGGTATTTTTCCAACATAAACAATTCTGTGATTCTATTAATATATAGTTTGATGTGTAGATGTGGTGCTGAGGGACAGGGTTTAGTGGTGGACTTGGCAGTGTTGGGTTAATGGTTGGACTTATTGATCTTAAAGCTCTTTTCCAACCTAAATGACCCTATGGTTCTACATTATCAATACCCTACCCATGTGGGCAGGTGTTGCTCCTTCAGAGGTAGTGTAAGAAGGGTTGGGGTTCCCAGTGCTGGAATTAAATGTCCCCACTTCCACAAGCATTGCCGCCCGCTGACATCATGAAGAAAGCTGCAGGAAAGGTAACTTGGTGTTGCCTGCACTACGCTTGCTCCTGTGGGCAAGCAGGGAATGTCTTTGGGATTTTTTGCTTTAAAAGAGCACTACCCATGTAAGAAAATGGTGCCGGTGAGCAGCAGTGCTGCACAGCTAACATCAGGTGGGATGCAGGGTCCCCATCCTCCACCAGCTCGGCTCCATTCGTTTCAAACCGCCAGCTGAAAGAAACTGGGAGTCTCGTGAAATTGTGCCAGCCTTTGTGTGGCGATGTGCACTAAGGGTTAAAATCAGACGGCCAAGATTTTGTTCGTTAAAGTTTGAATTCACAAATCAAGGGGTAAAAATACACCGATGCGCTGAGTTTATCTGTCCTCACCTTGAAGTGCGTGCCAAGCATAACCAGGTAGATGCTCACAGCTGAAAAAAAAATACTTTTCAGAGAAGTTTTACTTTTTAAATGAAGCGACAGGGAAATCCTGCTGTTTGAATCTCTTACTGTTCCTTTGATGCAATACTTTGGAAGCTTCCTTCGTTTTGATGATTGGAACTGTTTTTAAACAGACGAAAATAGCCCTTCAAATCAATTAATCTTAAGTATTTCAGCTTAATGCTGAGAATTTATTGTCGTCTGCTTACTTCCTCTCCACAGCGAACGTTCAATGCAAGCCTTGCTTGCTTACGCCTCCTCCGTAAATTAGCATTATCCACCCTATATCTGCTTGTTTCTGAAGAATTATTATACAAAGCCTCATTTTAAGGAGGTCAGACCCCTGCATGATGATTTGTTGTTCATGAATCTACTTTGTGCCAATTTGTGTGTGCATGTGCAATCAGAAGTGACTTGGAGTGAGTGAGATAATAATCATCTGCCGCCGATATGAAGACTTCCTCTATTCGACTACCATGAATCAGGCTGATTCCAAGTGAATGAGATTTTAATCACCTGTCACTGCCGCCAGCACTTTCTCTATATTTATGATAATTTTTTTTGTCTTTTTATTGAAATCAGTGTTGACTGAATCAAGTAATCCTGATTAGCAATCTCACTGTATCCAGTCAAGAGTGAAATGCATCAGAGCATTATTGGTACACTGAACGTACTGAAATGGAAAAAAAAGAAAAAAAAAGGACTTGGCTAAGTGCGTTGGGGTGTTGCCTTGGCTACAGGTGAGGGCCGGGATCTTTTTAATTGCTCCCCAAAACTTGGCGGGTTGTTCGTCGTGGGCGGTGCTGGGCTGCTGGTTCTGTAAGTGATCCCGGGGGTCAGTTCTGCTTTTAGTTACACCTCTTGAGTCTCAACTGGAGGGAGGGAGTGAAGTCATTGGGGTGGCCTGCATGGAAATCAGGGCAGTGCAGGGCAGCCCTCTGAAGGGAGGGATTTTCTTTATCTGAGTGTTGGAAGAAAAAAAGAAATAGATATATATTTAAACAGGGGAAGAATGTAACCCTCAGCCACTGTGATTTGGGCCACTTCTGCTGAGTGAGGCACAATGATTTATTTTCACGTGAGCTCATGTTTTTTATTTACAGTGATTTTGCGACTGTGCGTTGTGAGAAACTTAAGATCTGTAACACTGCGGAAGCAAACCCCAAATGTGAGAAATAGGCGCCCAGAAAGCCCTTTTATTTTTAAAAAGCTTTAGACCAACCAGTCCTGAAGTGGCACTGTCAGATTCGCAGCCACTTCTGTGACAGCATGTTCTTCTGTGTCCCGGGTCCCGCAGGATGAGCAGGAGGTGACCCTGATGGCATCAGCGGGGAAAACAACAGGGTGGAAGTTGAAGAAAGGGCTGTGAAACTCCTGTGTAGGGCTTTCTGAAGGAAGCGATGGAAGGGTGGGGACAAGTGTGAGGACATGTCAGTGGTAGGTTAATGGTTGGACTGATGATCTTAAAGGTCTTTCCCAATCTCAGCGATTCTGTGAAGCATGGGAATGTTCTGATTACTGTCGTTCTAAGCCTAAGCATGCTGCAATCGGAAATCTCCATATTCAATCCAGTCCTCAGATCATATTTGGCTACATGATGTAGTTGTACGTATGATAAGAAATCACATTGCTGATGGTACGATCACTGCAGTAGTGCCGGAGGGGAAGGAAGTGGTCTCACTAATGACTACCCAAGCCCATTCCTCCTGTGGTGCAGGAGCTGAGGGTTACCTCTATTTATTTATTCCTTACATTCGTTTTCTTGTGCTTCTTACTGTTTCTACCATTCATTTTTTTCAGCTGTACTCCTTCTTTTCTTCCTCTATCTTTCTGAAAAAAAATTTAATGCACTTTTTAAAAAGCTCTTCTAAAGAGCCTCTGAGCTCCAGGAGCCTCTGCTCTATTACTCTGCTTCTGTCTGACCTTCTCTTCATCCACATTCCCTCATTCTCCTTTTCTCCTTCTGCCCAGCATACTTGTGCTTCAGTATTTTGCCATCTGTTCTCTTATTGTAGAATTGTTCTGGTTGAAAGAGACTTTCAGGATCATCAAGTCCAACCATTCCCCCAGCACTGCCAGGGCACCACTAACCCACGGCCCTCAGCACCACATCTCCACGGCTTGGAAACCCCTCCAGGCATGGGGACTCCACCACTGCCCTGGGCAGCCTGGGACAGCCCTTCACAGCCCTTTCTCAGAAAAAATTGTCCCTAATCTCCAACCTAAACCTCCCCTGGGGCAACTTGTGGCCATTTCCTCTTGTTCTGTCACTTGTTCCTTGGGAGAAGAGGCCCACCCCACCTGGCTCCAACCTCCTTTCAGGGAGTTGTGGAGAGCCAGAAGGTCTCCCCTGAGGGAGGTCTCCCTCTTCCTCTTCCTTAACTGTTGATTTTATTATCTTTGTTCCACTCTTAATATTTTAGCATTCTTTTGACTTTCTACCACAGTGGTCATACAACTTCTTTCCAGTTCTCTCCTGGTCAGTCACAGGCTTTTTGTCTTGTGTGCTGTGCTGACTCTTCTTTGTCTTCCTTCTTGTCCATAAAGCTTTGTTGGGGCTTGGTCCTGTCTTCTCATTTTTGTATTGTGGTCTCCTTCACCCAAAGAGCTGGAACTATCACCTTGTGAAGTGATTCACCGGCCTGTCACTCATCTTCTGCCTTGTTTTTCTCTGCAGACCTGTACTTCAATCTCTCTTTTGCCTATCTCTTTCAGAAGGTCTGCAGTAAACTCGAACTAAATATGAACAAAATATCAGCTTCAGAAGTTTGGGACAATGTTGCTGATGCCACAACTGGTCTCTGTCACTTGTGTCACAGCGGCAGAGCTGTCTTTGAATACATCATTTTCAAGCCACAGACAAATTCTTCTCCCACAATACCACCTTTTTCTTTTTTCTCTCTCTCTCTTTTTTTTTTTTTCCTGTCGTTAAAGGAATTCTTATCCTGGGACTCAGGCTTTCAGCAATCTCCCTTCTGCATCCTTCTCACCATCTTCCTCTTCTGCCTCAAAAGGCAGCAGGAACCTTCAATCCCCTCTTGCCGTGACCGCAGGCTCTGCCCTACCCCTTGTGCTAAATACAAACGGCGTGTCTCGCATTCATGACCTTTGCAATTCGTTCATCATATTTATTCTTGCAAAGTGTTTGCTTTACCTTTTTCTTTGCCATGGCAGCTGTACCAGTGATGCCAACAGTCATCAACAGCTCATGTACATTTTGAGGGCAGACTCTGGCATTCTTCCCCATGTACAAGACAAGAAAATCTCTGTTCCTGGATGTAAACTCTAAAAATATTAATTTGTTCTTTTCCAGTTGTCTCTCCTTATTTATATCACTACATTCATAGTAAGATGCAGATCAATGCCAAAAGGAGAACAAGCCAAGAACAAATACTGGCTTCCTCATTACGGTGAGGAAAAGGATTATTTGATCTGGAAGCAGCGGTTGTGGATACATATTCTAGAGCGTGTGTTCCTCTCTGTGGCATTTGGAAAAATAGAAAAGGGAGGAGTGATGCTCCATGGACCCCAGAGGAAGGGGAGGTCTTGCAGAGCCGCTTCTGAGCAGCAGAACTGGAGCTCTGCTGTGCTTTCTGCTTGTTTTCTATCTGCCCTGCTCCTTCTTCTCTTCCACCTTCCTGAACTGTTTGTGTTGCTCATCAACTCTATATCTTAGTTACATTTTTGGACATTTTATGTCAGGGTCTGTCTTCCCTGGGAGGTTTTTTCAGAACTCAGGCTGTGAAACCGTTATCCTTACTGAGCCCTCTGGTTTTACCACAAGTACGTTGCTGTTGATGAACAAGCGTGTCCTCCTGCAGTCCTGCAAAGGGACTCTGTATTGTCCTCAACCCTTTTCTGTCTTCCACCGCCACCTCCTTGCTGCCCCATGCCCACAGTCTGGGGACTGGCAGCAGCATGGAAGTGTGGTCTTGGGTGGAAGAGGGAGATGGAAGAGCCCGCAGTGGCTCTGGGGAGAGCAGATGGGTGCTGGCACCCAGTGCCCTCGCCACAGGGTCCCCTCCTCCAAGCAGCTCCTTCCTGTACATTTTTCTGGGGTTTTGTGCAGCCCAATTTTAGGTGTCTTAAGCAGCACACCTCCCTTCTGTGACTGCTTCACAGCCTGCACAGCTCACGGTCAAAGTATTTCCCTGCATCTTCCTCTACTTTTATTCCTTTCTCCTTCTCTCCTTTCATCCTTCTGTTATAACACCTATTCACCTCACCCTGTAGCTGCTGCTTATTTTTTTTTCAGATATTTATTACAGACACCTCCTCACTTGTCACCGAGCCAAGTAAAACCTGTTTAGCTGTCTTAACCCTTCGTCAAGAATCACCTTCTGCACCTTGCGCTAATTTTCCTACCATCACCACACTTCTTTATTACTTCCAAAATAGCTCTTGGCTGCACGTTCTGTTTATTATATAATGCATATGGCCTGCATGTCCATACTACCCACTCCTTATGCAATCCCTTCTAATAGCTGCCTGTACCTATCTTTTTTACCATCTGTACAATTTTTCTCCGGCAAAAACTAGAACTTCCTCGCTTTTAAGGGTGCATTTGACCTTCTCTGTGAGAATTTGAGGCACTGATGTGCACCGATACCCTGCCTCCCACCCAAAATGCGAGTTTTGGCAGACGAACATAAACAGAAATTTAAAAATAAGCGGTGTGATGGACCGCGGGATACAGTTGTGGTAGAGTTTCTCATTTGCGTTACGGTTTTGTGCTGGTGGTGGTGTGCTGGTGACTGGCCACTGAAGGCTGTAACTGGGGCAGATCCCCAGTGTAGAATCAGTTCTAGTTATTTCTGAATTGTCATTAATCTTTCTCTTTTCCTCATTTGCTAATGGGCCTAGTTTCACTCTTGTCTTTTTAGCATCTAGACAATTACCTTAAAGAGCATTCTTAAGGCTGCAAGGGCAGGCAGTCAAAGGTAAAGCAGGCAAACAAAAATGCTGTAACAAAGGTGACTCCAGCAAGCGTTGGTTGGACTCCCTGTGCATACGCATTAGGATATTTGGGTTAGTTCCATAATCAGAAACAGGATTTCCCTGCACCCCGCCACAATCCCTACCTCATTCAATACTATTCAGTGGTTTTTTCCATCATTGTTCCATGTGTGGTCCTCTCACGCCTTAGTTATCGAATGCTATTCGAGTCTCGCCTCCAAAAACCCCACCAAAATTTCTCCCTGAGACGTCTGACGGAGCTCCTCACTGTTGTGTAGGCCTGCGACAGAATTCCACTTCTATGATGCCCTTGTCACATGAGATCTCCCTGCTTTAGGAAGGGGAAACTGAAGCACAGAGAAATCACAAGCAGCCACGTGTCTCTGTGAGTGCTGCACAGGAGACGTCTAGGATCTGATATTCCATAGCGTGTGCGAACATTTATGTACACATGTACGTGCGTTATGTACAACATACATGATGCATATCCATAAACATGTGTTTTATACGTCCAAAACACAGCTATCATTGATGCCATTTGTAGCAACATGCACAAATCCCAGTCTGGGGTTGCCTGCTGAAAAATGAGTCACACAGAATTAATCATCACCTATCAAAATGTTGGTGTAAGTAGCCCTGGCTAGAATTATCAGCTGAGCGAGAGGGAAGGTGCCATGTAAAGGGTAGCTAATCACCACAGCCACCTTTCTTTCAAGCTCCTGAGTTAGGCTTTTCCCAATTTTTAACTTTATCAAGAAGGTTTGAGAGGGATGATTTAAAAATTTCTTTAATCATTCATTCAATTCAATTATATGAGGAACGGTCTTGTAAAGAAAGTAATTTTAGCTACAGAATGACAAAATACCTAACAGGGGATGGTAAGGGTGTAAAACAAGGTCCTTCATGCAACCTTCTACATTCTTAAGATAAACCTAGATATGATTTTCCTATGCCCATGCAACACCCACGGCTTTGAAACATTTAAATCACTGCAGAGAGCTCACCAAACTGTGGGCTGCTACCAAAGAAAAGGAGCCCTAAAATTTAGGGGCCAGGTATTGATTTGTTCACAGCAGAGCCGTGATAAGGCTGGGGAACCTTGCACCCTGGCGAAAACATTCCCCTGCTCCCACTCCCAGAGAAACTATCTCAGTTTCTCAGTTAATATCTCTGTTAATGAGTTTCTCCCTAGTTGAGGGCCTGTGGAAGAACAAAAAACTGCTCTGACACCTTGTTGTTTAGTCGGAGTGTTCAGGAAGACTAGGAAGGACTAAACAACAGGTAGACACCCTTTATGGAAGGATCACACTGGAAAAGAAGTGTTTTCACAAAGTTGGAAAGTAAGATGGAGAGAAATTGAGCCTGGGCTTGGGGTAATGGGTGAAAAATAGCAGAAGGAAGGGAGCTGAGAGGAAGCAACGGGGAGAGGCAGTAAAGTTGTATCGAGTGAGAGGACCAACAACTGCGTGTGGATACAAAAATGGACGGGGAACAAGAAATGATGAATAGGAGTGGTTCCCATCAGGAAGGTCCTGGGCTATCTGCTCTCGCATTCTGCTAAGTCCCCTATTCCAAATAGAAGGTGACACCAAGGTCAAATATTGCCAGCAGACAGATAGGAAAATCAAAAAAGAGCTACAGAGGGTCTCAAATACCGGGAGGTAACCTGGAAACCATGAATTCTACAAAGACAGAAAGGAATAGATGCGAGGAAGTTGCTGAAGTTATTAAAAGATAAGATTTATAGGCAAGTTCATTTCAGCTGGTTGGCTATCCAATCAACTACTGTTGCTAATTGGATTAGTTGCAAAATAAGCTAAGAATAGAATGGTCTCTTTTCTTATGGTTAACGCTTTCCAGGGAAAAAAGTCCTTGTGAACAAAAATCAAATTTTTAGTTCTAGCAACACAAAATCACCCTCTATAAAAATGAAGAACGGTAACACTTAGTGGTATCTCTTCTTCTGCAGATCTTACAGGGGTTACAAGCCCTCTGCAGTGGCAGCATGCTGTGAGACGGAACATTGCTGTTCTTCTCCAAACCAAGCGGTTTGTGGCAGATGCCTGCTATTGTCCCCCTCTATTTTGCCTTTCTTTCTTGTCCTTTCTCAAAGAATTTCATCGCTACATTTTTCACCACTGACTTACAGCTTTCTGGCAACATAAAGACCTCTGACATCATGGAACAACCCTAGAGAAAGCCTTAGGAAATTTCAGAGTGCCCCTTAGTGTGGAGAACCCTGAGCATCCCCTTAGCAAGAGGTTGGTTTTTCTTCCTCCCTGAAGCCAGCACAACTGTTTCCAGAGCAGCTCTCAGAGAAGGAAATCAGTTCCTCTTTCACTGCTGGAGGAAAGTGCTTCTAAATAATAACCTCCAAATAAGTCACGTGTACGATACAGGTTCTGTGGTGTGTTCTTCTGCCCTGTGAAAACAACAGATGTGCTGGAATGATCAGCGGTATAGCAATTTCTGTTATTTACCTGGCAGCATTATATTATTCTTTGTATGAATACATCATCTCAAACCGTAGTAAGTACGTAGGCTACTCCTTCTTGTAGCCCACGTGGTAGGTACTTTATGTAAGACACCCAGGGCAGAAGTAAGCAGGTTGTTTCTTGGGAAGGTCTGTTCTTTGGCTATTATTAACTCCCATGTCTAAAGGCATGATTAATTAATCCAGGCTCTATCTTTAGGTTTTAGCTTTAGATTTTTATTTCTCGAGGAAAAAGAACCTGTAACTGAGAAGCAGAAATGTTCTGCAGTCCTTCATAAAACTTCATCTGGGTGAAGGACAGAGGATGAGACTACAGCCCTTGATGAAGTTGTGTTTCTCCCCAGAGGTCAGCAAAGCTTGTCTTTGGTAGATGTGGCTATCGAGAAGGAACGTGCAGAGTGATGTGGTTTTGACTTCAGAGGGATGCCCAAGTGCAGGATCCGTGCTCATGGCCCATCATCCCCATCATTTGGGAGCCAAGCTCTTCTCCCAAGTAGCAAGTGATAGGACAGGAAGGAACAGCCTCAAGATGTGCCTGGGGAAGCTTAGGCTGGATATTAGGAAAATTTCTTCACTTCTTCCTCATCTGTTGAACTTAGTCATCTGTTACACTGGGTCTTATGAATACATTTGAATATTTTTAATTTGAAATTCTCGTCATTGCAGAACATAGACATTTACAGACAATGTAAAATTTCGTATCAAACTAATCAAGAGGGAAAAAATACCATAAAGATCATTTATTTGGTTTTAGTCACTTGAATAGAAGTATTTGCAATCATTGGATGTAGCTGAAGCTCTCGCAGACTCTCAGAGGCACTACAGCTACCCTGGAGAGGACAGAGACCTCACTGTAATATTGAGAGTCTTGACTCTTCTCCCAAGAAACTGCTGATAGCACAAGAGAAAAAGGACTCAGGTTGTGCCAGGGGAGGTTTAGGTTGGACAAGAGGAACAATTTCTTCTGCGAAAGAGTTGTCAAGTGCTGTCCCAGGCTGGGCAGGGCAGTGGTGGAGTCCCCATCTCTGGAGGGGTTTCCAAGCCGTGGAGATGTGGTGCTGAGGGACACGGTTTAGTGGTGCCCTGGCAGTGCTGGTCTTGATGATCTTAAAGATCTCTTCCAACCAAAATGATTCTTTGATTCTAAGATGGGAGGTTGCCCAAGTGGAGAAAAAGAAAAGGACTTTATTTTCAGGTTGGGTCTGGGATGATCCCTGGGTTGATGCAGGAGCCAATGAGAAAATGCTGGTTGAGCTGCTTACCATCAAGCAGGAAGAGGAGGGTATGAAATAAATGTAGCTTTCTCCATGCTCATAATAAAGAATTTCATCCCGAGCCTGTCCTAACACACACAAGTGTCCGTACCTCACCCCCACAGCATCGGATGTAAAAGAAAGCGCGGTACGAAGGCTGTGCCCGCGCTGTAATTTAAAAATATTGAATATTGCTTCGGTTTGGCTTAATTGTGGTGACAACTTTCAGACTACTAAAATAATTAAACCTGCTAAAATTTATTAGGGCCCTAAGGACATTTTAGAGGGAGTACTACCCTAGTCTGGAGCTTTAATGCCTTGGCTACATTTAATGTAATTTTTATCAATAACCAAGCAGCTCATAATATTATAGCTCCTCTGAAATCTTCACGCTGTGAAATCTAATTCATCTAATACATGAATCCATCACTTACACAGACCCTCCCTCAAACGCTATAAAACTTCCAAACCCACAGATTTGTCTCCAACAAAAATAACATGAAGGGGCCCTCGGATCAATAACGGAGTCCCTCTGATTCGGGCACCAGCTGAATATTTTCTCCAACTTTGCTTTTGTTCTTCTGGGTAGAGGCCCACAAGGGAAAGAGCTTGTTTTCACTCGCAGCCTCATCAATACCTAAATCCTGGTGAACAAGTGACACTGAGAAGCTGTAATCAATAGCTCCCTGTGCGTTTTTTCTTCTGGTCAAATGGTTCAGCACTACTGACAGCCCTGACACTCAGAACATGATGCTAAATCTTTATCAACAGCCATCTGGGTGACTGGCAGAACAAGACTCGGGCGGTCATTAACGCTCGTGGCAATCTGTGAATAAACTAACTCCTCGATAACGCGTTTGTTTAGCAAAAAGGTGGGGAAAAAAACTCCCTGCACGAGGTATCGATCGCCTCTGAACTGCGTTTAGCGGATGCCGGCGGAGGATGGAGCGGAGCGGTGCTCGGCTCGTTAGGAGTTTTCCATTTGAGGCAAGAGAAACCCGACAGTCCCATCACACTGCTGATGAGCTGGAGACCTCCAGAACCTGCCCAACTGTCCAAACCAGACCGTAATGGAAATGGCTGAAATATCATGTTGTACCACACAACAAGAACCACACAAAATTATCCTTCAGTTTACTCATGTCCTACTGCTTCTCCTCGTCCTCTCCCTGACAGAAAAAAACATCACGGTGTGACCCAGCATGAGGACGGACTCTTGTCAGTGGTGCCCAGCGCCAGGACAAGGGGCAACGGGCATCAACTGGAACCCAGGAGGTTCCATGGGAGCAGGAGGAGAAAGTTGTTTGGTGTGAGGGTGTGGGAGCCTGGCCCAGG
>JAVSBS010008598.1:0-25010 GCA_033124195.1 Coracias cyanogaster
TAGAGAGATGCTAGGAGAAAGGTTGGACTTGATGACCCTGGAGGTCCTTTCCAACCATAATGATTCTGTGTGATTCTAGACTGATGTGTGCAGTTAATCCTGAGAACCATGAAAGTCTAGGTGCATCACGGGGGATGCTGGCGCCAAGATGCGTATCCAGCAGGAGCTTTCCTAGATGGACATTCTTGCAGGCTCATGTTAATCAAATCATGGTTTCTCTGCATAGTTTCTTCTGCACACAGCTCTCTGGCTTCTCTTCAGATCCTGTAAACCTTGTCTTTTACAAACAACGTCCATGGATAGAAGCCCATCAGTTTCATTGCTTGTTGGTACCTAACGACCAGTACAGCTGACATTAACTGAAGTGATTCTACTTTTTTTTTTTTCTTACAGGCACTGTATCTGATATTTCACTTGGAGGCTGCTTAATATCCAGGCATCTTTTAGACAATTCTGAAGCTTTTGTATCGGAAATGAACACCTAATCCCTAGATCCCACGAGACTATGCACCCTTAGAGAAGCAATATGGTTTTTAAGAAAATCCTTTCACCTTTGCTTTAAGAAAATCCTTTGCCCTAAGTCTCATAAAACAAAGCAGCTTAGGGATCCTTGCAATAGCAGGGCTGAACTAAACATGCTTAACAAAGTTTCCCTTTGTCAACAGCAATTTGGTGAGGTTCCCTCCTGCAGGATGAGTGTCAGGCTTCAGGCTAATCTCAGTAATTCTTTAACTAGAGATTTGCACATTATTAAGTGGTAGTTTTCTCAGTGGGTGGACAGCTATCATGCAGTGGAACATTTCTCCCAACGCAAAGCTCAAATGCTCCATTCTCCACTTAAAAGGCCAGCGATGTGTATCTCGGACAAAGGACAAAAATGGCAAATGAAATCAGAATAAAGTGGCTATTGAAATACTGCTGTTCACCACATCGACCCATAGGCTGTGGGCAAGCAGAGATTTCTTAAAACAGCCCCAACTTCTTTGCTAATCATTACTTAAGTCTCTACAGGTAAGTTCAGATCTTGAAACAATCACCAACATGCATGGTCAGCAATCACAGCCTGGACTATGTGGGACAACCCAGGATTAGCTGTGATAAATCGCTGAAGGAGCTGGCGAACCTCAGAGTCTGTCTACCCTCAGTACCCTCAACAGAGACTCTCTATTACTGTCATTTCAGCTCTTCTGCTAGGAGACATGTCACACAGCCTTTAAAATATAACAAGCTACATCAGAGATCTTTTTTGGTTTTGCCTAATACTGTCCTTTTATAGGCAGCGAGAAAAATATATTCTCTTTTGAAACAGGGCACCGAACACTTCAAGGTAAGCTTAGAACGAGGCAGGTCCATGTGTGGCAGGCCAGCACCGCACCAGTACACGGTGGGAGAAGGAAGAGACGTGCAGGGAGTGGCACATTAAAGCTCCATGAGAATTTGCAAGGTGGGGAAATCAGAAGGAAATTCTCCACGGTTCATTGAAGAGTCATTTTGGTGAATAACCTACTCAGCCTTTGGCAAAGCGGAGTGACTTCTCTGAAACAATCTATCCCATTGTAATTTATTTTCAAGATTGCTTCCACAACCAACTTTCACCTCCTTCCCTTCACAAACATAGGGCCAAACTCCCCGAGGTCTTAACAATGGCTTTGCTGGGTCCCTGTGCAAGCAAACTCCTGTTGGCACCGAGATTTGATCCCCAAGCTTCATCTTGAATTCATTTTCGCGTGGCATTTGCATGCTGATTTCTTTGACACCCTAATGGTTCAATTTCAAAGCACATCTTTTTCCCTTTTATCTCCAGCTGAATGAGATGTCTCAATAAGCGCCAGATAAAGACGGAAGTCTTTTGTCTGAAATCACACAGGCATGGCCAGCTGTGATGAAAACTGGCTGAAGTTTCACAGGCGGCTTGTCTGCCTTCAAACTGGAGCTCCAGCTCCTTTCAGTCTGGAGGAACAGCGCGGGGGAAAAGGCCTTTCTTGCACACATGGTTGCCAAAACAGCTGAGTGTCTTCCAGTGTTTATTTTTCCTTCCAGAAGTTATTTTTGATAAGGGAGTTGGAGGGAAGCAAAAGGGAAGAGATCAAGAGGGAAGAAAGAAAGAAAAAGAGCGGACGCAGCAACAGTTAAATCTATGATTTGCATCATATGGGTTATTAGATGGTAGATCATCTTTATCCTGAGAGTCGACATTGTCTTTGGCATTTGAGCCTCTGAGTCAGACATTATTCAGTTGTTTAACAGTGGGATGCCCCTTGTGCTATTTCTCTGATTCTAAAAGGACTTGCTTGTGCGCTTTTGGGTTAGCTGACCTGTTGAATGCAGTCTGGCACAGAAAAGTAAAGGCTATTTTTTGAGCCAGTTAATAGCTAGGAAAATTTTGCCTCTCAAAAAATTGTCAGTAGGCCTACAAGATGGCACAGTTAAGGAAGGGTTATTACAAAATCAAGGATAGCAGTAAGGAGTGCAATTTGAATAATACGTTTAAGGGCTTTAAGGGATCTACCAAATATGAAACCTCCTGCACAGCATTCAACATTAGTTACATACCAATCAGATTTGCTCAGGGTGGTGCATTAGAAATGCCAAAAAAAAAAAGATGGTGACTTTGTTCCCCAAATGATCTGCCCTGAAGCGAAAGCAAGCTTATGGCTTATGCGTTTTTCATGGAGTTATTGGAAACATATTGAGTTTAAGCTCGAGAGGTCTTGACACATGGAGAACAGTTTAAAATCTGCAAGGCCATGATGCTTATTAGGATTACACATGGTGGAGACTGACTAGCAGTTGCTGATTTTGGTCTCATTACAGCCTGTAATGTGGTTTGTGCAGATTGTAGCTTGGCACAAGCTGATCTCCAGAAAACCAAGGAGTAAGAGCCACCGGCGCATCTTTGACCACATTTTGCACAAAGACTTGGGTGTCAACCTGAACTCTGACAATCCTGCCAAACCAGTGCCATTTTATGAGGCTTTCAGGAGAATGACAAGGAAATGTAGCTTCCCTGTAGGAGGTCCAAGGGGTTAAATTCCCTTGGAGAAAGGGAAGTCAGATGGGCTCGTCTCAAATAAGCCGCCCATCTGGGAAATGTCAAGTTTTCTCACAATGTTTTTAAGGGTTTGTAATGTGGCTGATCGTTTGCATGCATGAAAACAGCATGGGAATGCAATATTTCCTACTCTATGTGTGGTGGAGCCCTCCAGTCCAGCTGTATTTTGCTTGTCATGTTCTTGAATTCTGACACCATTTAGAACATGCCAGTTACTACCGTAGAAAATGCATTTTCATTCTGTTCCCTGGATGAAAAGCACATTAAGGCAGAAGAGAAAACCCAGCAGATTCTGGGAGCTATCAGTGAGGTCTCTCATTTATTTATTTATTAACAACATATCATTTCATCAGGGGGTTGAGTGGGTGGGGGTAAAACTCAGTTTGACACCATCCTAAAAATGAGAATGTGAAAGTCTGGGCTTGATGCCACAGAGGAAGAGAGAGAATGATGACAACATTACTGTCACTATATTACCACAGGCTGTAAATTAAAGTTAGCGGTAAGCAGTTTAAGCACTATTCCTGTCTGATTCATTAAAAAAATACAGTAGCTATATGGGCACAAAAGTCTGTTTCTTCACATATCTGATATATGATTGGAAAGTTGCATTCTGTCCTGCCTTGAGGAGAAGGTTGTACTTTCAGTGTCCCAAGTGGAACAGCAGATGTGTAGCCATCGACTCCATGTGGACAGGACTCCATGCCTGATGTGTTGGCCATGACTGAGGAGAATTGTTGTTGAAATATGTGAGCCAGATCCTCCGTAGGTGTAAACTGGCAAATCCCTATTAAAGTTAATGATTTACTGATTTAGCCCAGCTGAGGTCTGGCACTCTGTGTGCAAGTGTCAAGAAGAGGAACTATTTATTCCTAAGTGAACCATTAACTTTGGGTCCTTTATGTTCATCTCTGCAGTTAAAATTCCTACTGCATTTCTTCAAAAGAAAAAGGGGTGATATATACATGAGTTGTATGTCCACATACCATGCACCATGACCAGCAGAAGCTGTAATTAGTACTCCTCAATAGAGCTATATAAGTAACTGGCTTTTCCCTTTTATTGCCAAGTCAAGCTTAGACCTTTTGGATCTGATCATTACAAAAATACTTTAATGCAAATCGATACATCAAACCGTGCTTCTTGGGGGTAAAACAAAGCTCAGCATTTCATTTTGATTCAGGCTTCCTTAGTTGTATTTTAAATAGAATTACAGGCAACCTTGGAAAGCACAGGTCCCACCAGGAAGAAAAGCAAAGACATTTAACTATCAAATATCACAACTAAGTTTTCTGAATACTCCCTATATACACATATACACTCACATAGAATCATTCTATCATTATTTATATCTTAATAATTCATCAAAATCAAGAAGAGTGCATAAAGCAGAGGTATCTCTAAAACTCCACATTTTTCACCAAAATGTTTTATCAGAACACTTTCAGCGAGCTCAGTGACTTCCTGCAGAAAGGTCTAAAGAAAGCATTTACTTTCTAGGGTAACATTGTCTACATCAGGCGCTGTTTCCATTCCCTTGTCTGTCTACCTATCCATCCATGTAGCCAGGACAGTATTTAGAGACAAGACTAAAGGAGATCGAGGTCTGCACCTGACCACAACTGGTACAGTAGGTCCTTTTGTAGTGAAGGTTGGATTATCCATCCACACAGGTAGCAGAGATGGATGCACTTCTCTCTCTGCTTTGTTTGCAGACAACCCCGACACTGTCTGAGCCAACAGGGTTTGATACCAGCATGCCTTTTATTCTGTTTTCCTAAATCTAAACCTCCTACAGGTCTGTGTGGCACAGGACTAATGGAGCCGTTGAAAGGAAAAAGAGTAACGAAGCTGAGAGCTGTTGGCTCAGCCTTGTTTCTGGCTCCCTAATTTATGCACCAACAGTCACTGCTTCATTTTTACCACGTGTGAAGCTAAGAAGCAATGGAAAGGAAAGCAAACTATAGAAAACGTTGTTATTTTACTTGCTTAAGGATAAGAAACCCACTCCATTTAGTGGCCACTTCTACCTGTTTAATATTTCTCGTTCTGCTCAAAGCGGAGGAGAAATCTTCACTCACAAAAATCTCTTTGACAGCAAAGTTTTGCAGCTCTGGCTAGAAAGTACCCAGCTTTTCCCTCCAAGATAGCCGCAGCAGACCATAATGTGCACAAGTCTGTACCTGCAGCAAGCTGCAGTGGCAGGCATGGCAGCGGTGAGCTCTGCAGAGGACACCTCGCACTGTCGGAAGCCTGCTGGCCATACAGACATTGCTGGAGAAAGCAACTTCATTGAACAAAAATGATCCAAACCCAAGGAAATCAACCTCCCCTCTTTAATGCAACCAACATGCACTGACTTCTACTCCTTATTGCAACAAGGAAACAGCAGGTTTCTACCTGATGAGCTAGATGAGAACATAAATTTGTCTGGCTGCCTTATTTTGTGGTTGAGATGGGCAATTAAAAAGCCATACACACGCAATACTTAAGTCCCAGACTCACACCTAATAACTGTGCTGTACATCATCATTGCTTCAGACACAACAAATCCATGCAAGAGCAGTAAGACAGACCTATTACTAATCCCACCAAAGATTTGCGCAATCAGATAATTCCAAGAAATAGGACCATATTTCCTAAAGTGTCTTACAGTTATCATTTGACAGGCTACATGAGATTTTCCAAATACATTCTGGCTGGAATATCTTTCTTGGTGACTTCCAGTTCTTGATGAGTCATCTGTTAGCAATCACGCAAGAACAATGAGATTGTAACTGATCTCAGTGGGGCAACATTTTCATCTGAGAAGACTTCTCAGAAGACTTTATTGCTGATTTCAGTGACGTAGAAGAAAATGAAAGTCTTTGCTCTTACCACCTTTAGTCCTAATGATACAAGAATGCCTAGTGGCTTGGGCCAATATTACTGCTTAGAACTTTCATCCAAAAACCATCATTTTAGGTCAGCCAAAACTATTTGCAAATTTTAGACGGTAAGATTAAAAATGCTGAAAAGCCAGCATTTTTATCTTAATGCTTAAAAATGAAACGACCAAGCAGATGCAAACAATATGAGCTTTAAAATGTTATTAAAAACAGAAAATATTTTCCCCTGTTGTGGATATTGGAACACCTCCGACTTCAGTTTGCTGGTTTCGTTTATTTATTGCTTTCATGCTCCCAGGCAGAGCAGACTGGGTTGGAAAGCAACCCAGGTACAAGCTGTGAAAACTCCCCTCACTTAATGTCCACTTCAACATTTCAAAACCTCAGATAAGCTTCTAGCTACCTGAAAACAAAACGGAGATGGGAATGATGAAAAAGATTATTTTGTATTTCTGGAAGGTCACTAACTCTTTGCTATGCTAGTGATTAATTTTTCCCAGAGGAAACAAAGCCCCTGTCACTGGATGTGAACTTTTCCTTTATCTTTTGCGTGTGTTTATCGATATCTCCATGAAGACAACCACGCATGTCCACGCACACTGCAAATACAAACGGTGCACAAAGATTGATCAGCAATTTAAAGCAGAACATTCTGGTGAAGCTAAAATTAGAAAATGATTATTCAAAACCTGTGCTAGTTCCAGCTCTTAAACCTGATTCTACTCAGAACCATGCTCTGACGAATACCCAGCCAGGATTAATAAATCAGCTATTTTTCTGAGATTTGATTTCATCAAATGTCATTTGACAAACTCCTATGGAATGTTTAACATGACATTGCTCTTATCTAGCAGCTCAGCACGGGGCCGCTTTTGGAATCATCTGATATATTTATTAAAAGCCTTTGGAAGGTCACTCACACTGCAAACTGAGGTCAGCCATAATAACATCTGTATTTAGATGGATGAACTGCTCTGGGCTCCCCCACCTGCTGAAGGGTCTAATGAGCCAGCTGAGAGTTCCTGTCATAGCAAACATACCCCTTCTCAAACCTAACCTGCAGAGTGGGTTGAAAATGCGCGAGCATGCAGAGCTTTAGGAGAATGCATTTGATGGCGATGAAAGAAATAAAAACAGGCCCAAAGAGAACACTGGCGCGCAGCTGAAAAAAAAAAGCTTGCCTATGCTATGGCGAAAGATATAATGCGTTTCACTCTGAACTCTGGGCACGGACCTTATTTATGCCTGTTTAAAACCAGATTGCTAGTGAGTGATATGGTTTGCTTCTACAAGAATCCTGCGGTAACAGCCACAGAGAGCGAAACAGCCTCAGGTGCAGACAGGCCACCATAAAGCCTTCCACACTGCGCAGCCTCCTCCGAGATGCCGCGTTACCGCGCAGACAGCCCATCCGTTACCTCCTGCACGAAGAGCCGATAGGGACGCAAGGCTGGGGGAAGGATTCCGCTTTGATTCCTGGAGGAAGGAGCCTGGATTCAGTATGGAATATGCGTACTGCTGATCTGTTTCCGAGCAAGCTGTCTTCTACCAGAGTAACCTAATGGAGGGCATTTAAGGAAGGACGTTTAGGGTTCATGAGAGGATGACGGGAAGGTAAGGCTACAGCCATAAGAGCTGTGTTAGCTCCGCTGATGGCAACCGCGTTCCCTGTGCCACAGAGAGCTCACAGCATACAATCATTTAGGTTAGAAAAGACCTCGAGGATCACAAAATCCAACCTTCAAAGCGGCAGTGACCAAGCTCCGTTTGGCTGCCATATGGCAAAATCCGGGCACACGTTATTCCAGAGGCACAGCGAAGGGACTGGGGTGGGGAGCTGCGCTGGGGAAGGCCAGGGACCTACAGCCTCCCTCGCAGGCCAGCAGGGAGGTGCCCGTGTGAGGCCCGAGGCCGCCCGAGGCCACCCGAGGGACGCCCTGGGCCAGGCCGCACCGAGCCCCGCCAACCCCCGCAAGCCACTCCCCGCCATCACCTCAGGGCCCTCGGGAGCTGCTCTCTCCTCTGACAGCAGCGCGGTTCCCTCCTTCCTCTCCTCAAATCAGTCGAAATTAAACGCATCTCTATTTCTATAAACGCGAGGGCCAGGTGAGGCCCGGCCGTGCGGCCTGAGGCCGCGCTCGCACCGCGGCCCTTCGCTGCCATCTGCGGGGCAGCGCTGGAACCGCCGCCGCGGGCCTGCCGCCGAGCCATGGGCTGGGCGGGACAGGTCGCGACAGGCCGCGACAGGGCCCGGGTGGGAGAAAGCACGGGGCGGTTGGTGCCTGTGGGAGCGGGCCTGGGCCGTGGCGAGCAGCCCGAGGAGGGTGTAGGGCAGGCCGAGGCCCTGATGGAGCCGTTACTGGATCTGAACAGCATACCCTCTGTATTCATGGAATAACATTGCTCAGTTTGAAGAGATCTAAACCGATTGCCAAGTTCAGCTGCAACCCTTTGTCAAGACACAGACCAGTGTTAAGCCTCATGCAATGACAGGATCATGCTAAGATGTTGTTTTGATATCTGTAAGTCACCCAGTGTTGTCCTGAACTCACCAGGGAGAAACTCGGGCACAAACGGCGTTATTTAGGACAGAAGGGTAGGGAAGTTGTTCAAAAGGCCCCAGATATAGGAGACCCTGACTAGAGACAAGACATTTTCACGTAACTTTTATCACAAATGCATTACTGCCTTTCATCCAGTATGAACAGTCAAGCCTCTTCCCTTTTGCGATCTGTTGGGGGTACTTTAATTATCCTTTCCTACCATTAGTCCCATTCACTGCACTCTGATTACACTTAGCACTGATTTCTGCAGGTGATAGGATGATGTGATGGGGCCAGGGTACCTCTGAAGAGCAGACAATACAATTACACACATTTACAACCTACTAACTATAGATTAATTCAGAGAAATGAATGCTATATCAGCTAGCGTCTATTCACAGTACAGTCAATCCCAGTCATGACAAAAGGGTAACATACGGTATTTTATCTTTGTGATGAGGTAGATTTTAGCTTGAGGCTTCTGAGAGGTTTGTGAGAAACGTACAGAAATATTTGCACTTCAAAACAAAGATGCATAAAGTGTCCCTTAGAAGTTAATAATTGTTTGAAGCATATACGTGGTAATAAACAAAAACTACCTTTCTTCTGAAGGTGGACAGCCAATGGGTCAGGTTTAGCACAATAATGGGGCTTTAGGCAAAGATCTGTACAGCTCTGGTGCCTTGGCTTTGCTATTGTAAACTGTCTGCTTAGCTTCATTTCAAAACACTGGGGTTTGAAATCAATCATAGTTTTCTTTCGGTTGATACTTGTTTGCTCTACTTCTCAGCTTTTAATACTTTACGGCACCGACTCAGAAGTCTGTGCCAAGAACTGCATCACATTGATATGAACAAAACTCTTGCAAATTCAAGCTGGCCCTCAAAATCCATTAGTGCCCTAGGAAATTCGGGAGTTGGAACCGTCGCAATAGAAAGGTATAGATTTGGTTTACATATGTTGACATGAGGATCTCAGTTGCACCCGTTATGAGAGTAACCGCACTTGGTGATGAGTGAGTGGGTTCTCCAAGGGGGAATGGAAAAATCAGAAATGGACCCTGTGTGGGAGCAATACGCTAAGGTGCTGACAGCTTAATGAATAACTTGACTGTTATGACAGTAGGACACCTTGCAGTTCCAAGAGCAAATATTTGAAATCATATGCAATGCAGGAAATGTATATATGTATGTAGAGAATACATGGCTTACCCGTATCACTAACAGATGGTCTATGTTTTCACTTCAGGGGTTTTCTTCTGCACAATCATGAGTTACTGGGGGTGAGAGTGAATCCATAGCTTGCAACTGATGACATAAAATGGAACAGTGTATTAAAGTTCCCTTTTTATGGTGGCCATATGGCTCAGAGGTTTTGGTAACAGCTAATTAAGATATTTGCCTGTAGGCCCCCCCCATAAACCTACTTCTACTACTGCTCCAAAAGCTCTAGCCAGCCTCTGGGGTAAAAAAATGTTAGAGGACAGTTCTTCAAGGAGATAACATTAAAAAGAAAAAAAAAGGTTCTCTTACATTGTCATTTACATTCTTCTAAAGCTTCAGTGGACAAGGGAGACAAAACCTACCTTTTGTCTAAGTGTTTTGCCTAAAGCAAGTTTTAGGGGTGCACATTAAAGAGAGGAATTTGGGAGAATCTGGAAATACCAGTTTCTGCCATGTACCAATTTTGAGGATCTAAAGACTCTGTTCCAGATTTATATATCTTGAGCCTTTCTTACACTGTCATTCCCTGACAAGTAAAAGCAGGCACCTCTTTCCTACTGATCCTCTGTATAATTGATCCCATCAAGATTTTTTAATTCTCTTGAGAATGGGTGGAAATTCTTGAAATCTGTGCAGTTCATGATTTTCCTAAATTATTCATGGGTGATTATTAACTTCACAGACAATTCAGATTTTAAATGCCTTTTTTTCTCCTTAAAAGTAACTTCTCACTGTATAAAGAAGCTGTTGTGATATTGCCATTAAGAAATCCATGCTCTCTTCCACATCCTGTTCAGGAAAGTTATGTTCATTTTTATTTTAGCGATTTGTACATTAGGAATATTATATTTGCTGTGTTTCCAGTAGATAGCTTTGTTAATATTATCTACAAAAAATACCAACCCTAACTATTCAAAGACTTTAGAAGCTGAAGACAGATGATTATTTAAAGCAGAAGAAAGAATAGGCTGATTGACAGCAGAAAAGTGAAATGATGGAAGTTGTATACAACTGAAGGTGCTCCTACAGGACTAGTGAGAAGAAAAGATAGTTGCTGCTTGTAAACATAATACTGAAGGAATTTACTACTGATGAAATTAAAGTGAGTAATTTTTCGGTGTAGACTTTTATGATTAAGTGAAGTTCAGCAAAGCTTTATACTGACTACTAATAAGGAGAATTAGTGCCTGAGGTTTCCTTAAGGCAAGCAGATCTTTCCATGCTCACTACTGGTTTAGCTTTAATTCTTTTGATTGTTACAAACATGCCACAGTTCATCTTCTGAGAGTCAACTTTCCTGTCCCACATACAGGATTTGGTAGAGCTCAGTCCTTGGGGAAAGAACAGTCTAACACAAGCATTTCATGTGAGCCTGGCAAGGTAATTGTCTCCTGCAGCTGTCAGGACTAATCACTCAATGGAAACCAGGCCCCAGCGTTTGTGGTAGCCTGAGGGCAAGCAAAATATCAATTGGGCTACAAATCAAGAGTGCAGCATCCTCTTGCACCATGAATCAGTTAAATGAGACAAGCAATTCAAGTGCTAAGTCAACAAGGGCTGTATAAACAGGAGTTTGGAAACTATTTCAGTGATTTTGCTTCACCTTGCTTTTAAAGGGCAGCTAAAAAAAGAGAACACAAAAACTGCTTGGGTTGGACAAACTAATTTGGATGAAATAACCACAATTCTGATGTCTTCACAAATTCCAACTCAATCTATAATCTGTTTTGGTTGGAGAAAGTTACCAACTTTTTTTTTTAAATAACCACCTCTGTACTTCATTCTTGTTTCTTTAATTGCAGACCTGAAGCAGAAGTATAATATACTAGATGCCGCTTGAAATCTGTTCTCGTTCATTTGCAAGCAAACATTTGGTGTCCTTGTGCACTTGTGATTTGCAGAATGATTTGCAGACTAAAGAAACTGGAATCAGCTTTGCAAAGAAGAGCCTCCTAAGGAGGCAAATCCTTATGACAATAAGCTGACATGGAAACTTGGCAATTTTGCCTGAATTTTTCCCTTCATCCCAAATTCACATTGAAGTATGTGAATCCGAACCAGAAGAAAGTTGCAACATAAATCCTGGGAATTACTGAACAGCAGGATGGCGATGAGTACATGATTGTCTTTTTGTACAAAGGCAGCAGTGAAGAATTCCCAGCAGGTTCAACGGACATTACTGCTCATAAAAAAGAATAAAAGACAAGGAAAAAATGGGTAGTATCAAAATCAGCTGCAGCAGTCTCCCTTCTGAGTACTAATATCTCTAAGGTGTGGGTACACACTCCCTCATCCAGACACTCTGCAGATGATTCTTGAGGCAGTGACATGGTCAGGAGGAACTGTGACCAGTTCTGGGCTCCCCAGTTCAAGAGGGACAGGCAACTACTGGAGAGAATCCAGTGGAGGACTACAAGGATGATTGAGGGATTGGAGCATCTCTTTTACAAGGAAAGGCTGAGGGCCCTGGGGCTGTTCAGCCTGGAGAAAGAGAAGGCTGAGAGGGGATCTGATCAATGCTTATAAATATCTGAAAGGTGGGTGTCAAGAGGATGGGGCCAGTCTTTTCAGTGGTGCCCAGTGATAGGATGAGGGGCAGTGGGCACAAACCAGAACACAGGAAGCTCTACCTCAACATAGGGAAAAACTTCTTTGCTGTGAGAGTGATGGAGCCTGGACCAGGCTGCCCAGAGAGCTTGTGGAGTCTCCTCCTCTGCAGACTTTCAAAACCCACCTGGGTGTGATCCTGGGTACCCTGCTCTGGGTGACTTGCTGGAGCAGGAGGGTTGGACAAGATGATCTCCAGAGGTTCCTTCCAACTCCTCCTATTCCGTGACTCTGTGAAAGCATGGGGCATGCCATGTTTACAGCTAATTTAGGGGAATCCCTTCCAGTCTATTATAGAGTGAATACATGGCTGAGTAGAATTTCAGCTCTGAACATAGAATTGGAGGCAAAAGACCAAGATTAAAAAAAAATATATTAAAAAAGGTAGGTTAAAAGGGGTGTTTTATGTGTAAGTGCCTTTCTGTTTATTCTGGGACACCTCTGAGCTGGGGATGAAGTATAATGGTGGGCTGATAAAGGGGTAGCTCCTGCCTTCATCTCCATCTGAACCAAATCATTCACATCTACCGTCTGTCTGGCATCATTGGGTTTCTTTTCAGGGTAAATATTTTCCTTCACTAACAGGTCAGCAGTGGGAACCCGGCCCATTTGCACCATCTTAAGTAGGTGATATCCGTGTGTTTCTATAATGTATGTTTGTAACACACAGTGCTTAAAACGCATTCTCCTCTCACTCACACTGCTCCTGCACTGATGTAACTCCAATACCTCTGCTAATCCTTTTTTTAAGGGGAGAATAAGAGTCCTAATGTTTCTAAATATGACGCTACCAACATGTTACAGACCCGTGAGTGTAAGTGCCAGCTGTGGAGAGGCCCAGCCTTGGACACCAGGCTTGACTCATCAGGTGTAAATTTAAATAATCCTAACATCTACATCTCATTTGCAACTGGAGATAGAAGAGAGTTCAAAATGGAGGAAATAAATGGGGCTTGGGAGAATGAGAGGATTGTACCTCCTCAAGATGGAGAACAGGCTCAAAGTTGAGCATTAGTCTAAACTGACAATAAATGAACATTTTTTTACAGCAAGAATAAAAGAAAATGGAAATAGTGGTGTAGAAATGGATAAAGATATTCACTAATAACACTTGGAATTGCATCAGTATAGTATAGGGAAGCTTCATATCTGACATTTTGTTGTCAGGGTGCCTACAACTGGCTAAAAAAACCCAACACCTTTTAATATGTCCTACTTTATCTTCAAAAAAAACCTGATGCTTTTCAACAGACTGAAAAAAAAATAATCAGGTTCTTTCTCCTCTAATTGTTCTCCTTGCAGTGCTCTGCCCTTGCAGGGAGACAGTCAAATTTATGGGAACTTGTATCTGAAATGTCTATATTTGACTTCCAAAAGCAAGGATTTCAAGTGGAAGAGAGCATTTGTTCATGTTCCCTATGAGGTTTGCTTGCATTTGCTTCCACTTCCCATTGTAAAATACACGGCACCTTGGAAAAAAAACAAGGAACTCAATCCATGTGCGTTGCCTCATCTACACAAGCAGAAATCCTGTACAAAGATTGTCTGTCAGGTCTCAAAAGTGCAAAACTGATGCAAGCGCATCAGCCTCTGCTGTTGCAGAACGGGATGGAAGGAGATGTCCCACAAACATCACCGTTATCAGAAGGGAGGGGAGCTATGAGGTTATTGCTTGCGACTTGCTCAAAGTTCTGGGAAAGGGGTAAGGCTCATTAGCGCCAGATATCTGTGCTGACTTCCCTCTCCCCCCCGACTGCCACTTGACTCTAGACGTGAGGAACAGACAAAAACTTATCATTGCCAGTGTCTTTAAAGATGCCCACACATGTTCCCTGCAGACCAGAGAGAGGGGAAAAATGTCCACTTTGTCTGGACAGGTATCAGTTGTAAGCTTGTCTTATCTTCACACACCCACCAAGCTCCCCACGTGGGAGCGGGACTATCGCTGTACAGTGTGCAGGGTGAACTCCAGCTCTCCCTTCTGAGAACTGATAAGAAGGGATGCATGAATTGCCCTTTTCAGCCAAGCTCACGGTGTGCAGCCAATCTTTATCTCCAGTCTTAAGGAAGGAAAAGCAGAAACCAGCTAAAAGCCTTTCTTTCCCCTATTCTCTGATATTCTATAAGTCACACTGGGAGATTAATATTGCAACCCGTCCCCCTCCTCCTCCTCCCCCTACCCCAAAAAATCCCTGTTGTGACTAAGCAGGCTGATAAACTTCAAAATAAAAACAGATGTGGCAGGAAGAATGATTTATGGACTCCCCCACACACTGCAGTGTCTACACAATGCCAGGGTTGGGGGGGCTTATTTTATTGTCCACCTACTATTATCCAACTCATTTGTACTTGAAAATTTGGACAGGAAAGGAGGTGGGAACAATACCCAGACCTAGAAATACCAGTATGAGGAAAAAGTGAAATGCTACTGCAATGTGATGGAAACTGCCAGAGTATCCAAACCGGTGGCTGCAGTTCACAGATGCAAGAGGAGGAGAAAAAAACCAATATGGAAAGGAAGGAGGAGAAAGGAAAAAAATTTCCTCCCTTCCCCAAATGAAAAATCAATAAAAAATGCAATAAGGACCCTTTTTATTGGTCAATATGCAGAACCTGAATGAACCGGGACAAGGGGAAATGAGGGTGATAAATGTTACAGTAAAAAAAAAAATTGGAGATGTGACTGGATGATAAGAAATGCTCAAATGTCACCTGAGGAACAGTGAATGCCTCCAAAACACATTCCAGGATCTTCCAGCTGTTCCCGGTCAGGGGTGGGGGAGGACAGATGAAGACATAGGTAAGCACACGTATTTGGAGAAGCTCGGTGCACAAATTGATAGTAGGGAGGTGTGGTTCAGTGGCACAGATGTGTCTTTAAACACATATTGCTAGTATGAGTCTTGGGATACTTACAGTTTTGAAAGCTTAGCTTTGGATGCCCTAAATGAGAGTGGAAACACTGATTACTACTATTTGATCGTTAAAATATCCATTGAATAACTAGGTCTGCAAAAGAGGACATGCGTATTGCCTTACTGCTGCACTCGAGGCCTTGTGGTAAAAGAGAGAAATCTATCAAATTAATTATTTCTTTGATCTCATTTCACATTCAGCAGCCCCAAAGACATGTCCCTACCAGAGTAGAGGTAAATCACCAATAAACTATGTATGAAAATAGGCTTTGGTGGACAACAGCCAGGAGAGGAGGTGCTTGAACTTGAGGCAGTTGCTTGGCCTGGGTTGCTGGTATCTGTGTGCTGGTTCAGCTCACGTGCTATCTAGATTGCTTTGCTGCCTTTCTAGCATTTCATGCCTGTTTTCACTCAAGTGTTTATTTCTATAAACAGACCTAACCTTAGAAAACAATATAATGACATCCTTCCTGGGGGAGGAGGGGGAGAGAAGTTTCCTCAAATTACTCAGGAGGGTTTCCGCTGCCTTTTTATTTCCAATAATCCAGGAGGTAAATGGCCACTTTTGAACTCTGCCCTCTGCCCTTTTTATTTTGCAACCTGGGCAAAGATCAAGCCCGGAGTCAAAAGTGTCAGCAAAAATGGCTGTGCTATGCGTGTGCTTTCCTCTATGAAAGTCCTCGTGATTATGTTTACAGAATTCATTATAAACTCAGGGTCCAGATTAAAAGCAAATGTCTAAGTGTCCTGTGGGGAATTGCAGGGCTGAGGATGCAGCTTCTAAGAGGTGCGTGGGATCAGTGGAGGGTTATGAGCATCGCCAGGGAAAAAGGAGCAGAGCTGTGCTAAAGGTGAAATGTGGACATGGGGGTCACCAAGAGGACTAGAGATAAAAGGTGGAGAGGAAACAGATTTAGGAAGAGAAAGTACTTCACTGCATCAAAAACAAGATAAACCAATACAGGACATAACTGTTCCAAGTGGATACACAGTTCTAGCAACACCCAATCATGGCAAAACCTCTGGTGAAGAAAAAATCTGTCCAAACAAAATGGAAACAGTCCAAGACAATTTACCAGACCATGCTGAAAACAGTACTGTATGAAATCTGGATTGCTGGGCTCCTGAACATGCGAAAGAGGCATTTAGTAGCATGAGCTGCAGAGAACAGCAGCACACATCAGGACAAGCCAACTACATGCCTATTTTTTCACCATCCAAACAGCTCCATCCCCAACATCTGCTGTTACCTCAAGGCCTCTGTGCCACAGACCCAAGGGAATGTAAAGCCCTTGGCTAAAATAGATGATCTAACAGTGGCATGTCCTTTTTGATTATCAAATGGCATTTTTCATTTTGAGGAAAGATCTGGGAACACCAGAGAGGCAAATAGACTAAATAGGTCCCTTTCCTTCTGAAAGTGCTTCGTGGTAATTGCTGCTGACAGGACTCCTGTAGCAGTGAGGTCTCAGGAAGAGCTGGAAACCATCTTAGAACTCATTAACGCAAGGTGTTATCCCTGACCCCTGTCAGAGAGACCCTCTCTCCATCCAGCATCAGCAATAGGGAAGTAGTGGATGTTAGTTGATTTGGGATAGGATTGGGAGGAAGTGGATGAAATGTCAATTGTTGCAAGTTAATTCCTGAAGCGACTCTAGATAACTTGTTTTCTTTTTTTGTTATAACTATTTTGAGGCTGTCACTGCAGCTGTTCGACTCATTTGTGACAGGACTTGGAGAATCAGATGGCTTTTAAGCTTCTCCTGTGGTTAGGAGGAGATGTCGGTGGTGAAGGTGAGGCCATCCACAGTGCTTGGAGTCCTCCAGAACAGAACAGCTTTGGATATTCCTGCCTTCTCCGTACACAGGCAAGTATGAGCCTGACACAGGGAACCTCCTGAAAAAATCTCTTGACCTTGCCTTAATTACTAATATGTCTAAGAAGAAAAAAAAAGCTGCACTGCCATGCATTTAAATTCTTCTGCTCAACACCCTGTAGGCAATATCACGTGGTGTGGAAGTGAAGAACCATCTTGCAACAGATGATCTGGATTTTTCTTTAAGTTGTGCTAAAAGTCTCTTCCATTTTATACAATTTAGCAGCTGTAGCATATAGCCTATGCAGCATTAAATGCATTTGAGTTAAGTAAAATGGGCAACTCTATAGCCCCAAGAGACTCTTTAATGGGTCACTCATCCATCAGGTTAGTGGGCAATGGGCTGCTTGTCCTTTGTGGATTGTTTGTACTCTTACAGCACAGCATCCCTCCAGATCTCCTGAGAGCTGCTTTGAAATGGCCAACATTTACCAAGGATATATTCAGATTTCACTTTATCCCAGCTGTCAAACTTTGTGTATTTTTCCAATGTCAAACAGATTTTAAGATGGAGGATGGAGATAACATGATAAAAAGACTTGAGCAATTTAAAGGTAGCTTTTAAAATATTATATACAGCACAAGACAATTTATTTTTTCCCCCCAAATTTCAGCTGAGTGGTAGAAGAACATGTAGAGTGGGCCAGAAGTAGACTTTCCTAAAGAAAATATATGTGTGCATGGCCTTACTCACGCTTGCATGTGTACATGCATGCACACAACCAACCATGTGGTGCTGGATTTTTTTTCCTCTCTAAGGCATATTTTAAACTTTCTTTTCTATCAGCTTGTAAAACATGATTTTTATTCTTCCTTTAATGGCCTGGGCTAATTACTCACAATGACCTTTGACCTTCAAGTGCCTTCATTTATGGTAGCACATTCCTTTCAACAGAAACATATTGGCTTGGTTTTACAGGGTGCTGATGTCTGGCCTGGCAGCCCGAGCCTCAACAATCCTACCACCATCTACAGTACTGCCTGCTTTCCAGAGGCAAAAGCATCATCCTCTCACAGGCCAAGCTTCTCATCAACACTGGGAAAGTTTCACCTGAGCAGAAATACGAAGATTTGCTTTCGATCTTAAGATTCTGCCACTGGAATTTATCTCAGGCAAAATTGCATAAATCAGTATACATTTGGAAAAATGAAGGCATGTGGAAATATCTTAAAAATTAGGGAATGAAGCAAAGTTTTAACTGGGCTGAGAGAAAGTTATGTAATGCATCTAACTTCTCAGGAGGGCTGAATGCTGCACAGAGATGGTTCATCTACATAATACAGCTCTAGCAACTCATGTTGAGGTAGCACTACAGTATTTCCATGAATTAACCTACCACATGGAAGACTTGGTGCTCACCTCCTCCAAGAACAGAATTCTACTCCTCAAGATTAAGAATAAAATACAAGTAGCAAAAAGAAATCCAAGCATATCACACAGTTAATTCCAAAACTGGAATTCAGCAAGAATAATCTGTTGAAAACACGACAAGTTCTACCAAATACATGGGAGCTACAGAAATTAAGAAGTCCAAGATCCTGGCATATCTATTCCCAACATCAGCAGGGTCACATGCAAACAAGGAATTAGGGGTGGTCTCATGGCTGGGGCAATTGGCCAGGTTTTAAAAGACTTCTGTATTAACATTTAATTATTAAGACAACTTCTGTATTAACCTCTCCCTGGTCTTTGGCAAATTACCTAAAATTTGAGACTGGACATTGCTGAACCATCTGGCCTAAGTTCAGAACATCATGAAAGCCCCATATTAGCATAAAAGTTAAGAGCAACCCCAAATCTACTCAGAAGGACACTGAAGCACACAGGTGAATTCTTGAATGAGGAGGGTGAGCTGAAATGGATTTTCTGTCCCAGCTTTTCACATGTAAAAGAGCTCATACCTTGTGATGAGGAGCAGTAATATTCAATATGTTTAAGCTACTCAGATGCTATTGCAGTGACAGGAGCACCTAAACAGCATATATGGATATCGTGCAGTGCAAATAAAGAGAAATCGTTTTATCAATCACTGTTTACCTAAAATAGCGAAGCAACCAGAAAAAAATTGTATATAGAAGGAGATGCACTCTTGAGATAGATTGTTACAGAAAGAAGAGGAGTCATGCAGAAAATTAATGTGTTCCTAGGTGTTTTGCAGTAGTTACATAGTTTTCATGATAAGCCTTTAAGCTTTTGGGTTATTTTTCTTGGGTCTTTTAGAGTTTTTTTTCTTCCTCGGCCTCCTTTGCACTAATAGAGACTCTCAGAGAAAGACCATTTACTTGCTCTGTTGTCAACGCATCTGGACGTCTTGTCAAAACAATATAATTTTACTTTGTAACTTTTTGACACTGATATTTATTGCACCTGTCTTTAGTCATGATTTATGACTTGTCTGGTGAGTATTACTCTACAGCTCCAAGTTTACAATACCAGATAAGTGAAGCATTTGAAGTCCCGAATGGGCTGCAGATTTATAGATGTGTATTTCTCTCCCCTCCTCCAAAATGGGAAATTAAGATGAGCATTTTCTCCCATTTTTCTGGGTGGTAGAAAGCAAGATAACGAAAAGTTCTTTGGGAGGAGAGGAGAATAATACTATCTGCTGCTGTCTCTGTTAGGAGGAATAGTCAAGTGACCTTTGCTAGGGGAGTGCTTTGCAGCCAGAGTAAGGGTTCTGTTTAATTACTCAATAGCTGGCTATCAGTACAGCATTTTCACACCCAGAACTACCCATCAGTGATGAGGACCTTAGCAGCATGCAAGTTACAGCATCCAGAAGTGTCCGTCAGTTTGACATTATGAATTATGAGGTTTGTAACACTTTCTAGGATAATACCAGCCCCTACTTGCACTGAAACATTAAGGCCAAATATGTAAAAGCTAAACTTTACCTACCAGAGTAACCTCACTGAACAAAACGGGTTTATTCACACACAATGTTAACTGTGTCTAGGAAAAGCTGTTGTAGAATGCGAGTCTAAATATTTGATAGAAGTAACAATTTTGCCTTGTAGAAAAAAAAAACCCCAATTTTACTTTTCTTCTTTCATTTTAGAAAACCTAAATTTGGGGCCTAAATCAACTTGACAGTATCCCTTAAATACATAGTACGCTTGAAAGGTATTTATTATTCTACTGCTGTTAAAGCGGGTCTTTCAAATTTGCCAGACTTTAAAACAAATCTGGGCTTCCTTCCTAGTCAAGGTTCTTTTCAGATCTGATCCGGTATTGCCGATGTAACACAAGACTGTTGACACAGTTTGGTTGTTGTAATGTAAGTATCCTTCCCGTGTATCTCGCATCTAAGCCAAAGCAACAAGTCAACGTGTGAATGCCAGATAGAGTTGTTTGGTAAACATATGGCCACTTTCATTTGTCAAATTTCATTAAATTATAAGAAGTACTTGACAGGGTTCACTATTGTAATCCCCTAGGGATGGATCAGTGAGATTCCCTGCACTGATCCCTTGAGAGGAATTGGGTGGAAGTCAGGGACTGTCAGCTTTGGGGAGCTCTAGAAGGAAAACCTGAGATTTCTTTTTGAAGTATCTTTCAGTGCTCAGGTAAAGAACAAAACAAATACTTTTTACAAAGGATGCATGATGAACAACTAAGAAATGGCAAAGAAAACCCTCACCGGCCAAGCTCTTGTCTCAAATACAGCCGGTGACGTCCCATAACAAAGCAGCACAGGACCCGGTATCTGGAGGCAGCACGGATTGCCTCTCAAACTTTGCACATTCTCAAAAGCTTTGATGAACTGCCAATGAAAATACTGGGCAGGCATCGACTGTGTGGTTGCCACGGAGATCGAGTAAGCCGGGGCAGTGGGAACACAGATTTCCATCAACAGGACTTTAACAAAAGCCTTGATTCAGTGGCAAGCTCTTAGGTTAGATGCTTCTGGGCTTTAGCAGGGTACACAGAAAATGGTGACTTTACTACTGAGCTTACAAAGCAATTCCAAATTGTGATTCCTTCAGGGAAAGGAAAAAAAAAGAGAAAATAAGATCACAACCCTACTTTTCTTTCCAATTCAAGATTGACATTTAATTCTTCCTTGCCCTTTAAAATACAAAATGAGGCTGGCTCTAAGTCAGATGTAATTCATTGCCATTTGGAGATACCTACATTATAGATTCGGGGGCCCTAGAATCATGCCATCCATGTGGATACACCTTCTCAGCGCAGAGAAATGACTACTTGCTACTTTGAAAAGGCAGCAAAAATACCTCACAGTGGCAGTCTTGGAAAACAAAAATTTGTCTGCACATAACTGGTTAATAGATAAAACTATAATGTATTTTTATCATTAGAGAACCTGCGCTTGAAAGGGCTGAAATACAGAAGATCTTTACAGAGTAAGTAGCAAACAAACAGCAAAGTATTTCCAAAATCTCCTCCTTTCAGCCGCTGTACACAGAATTCCGCATGGATTCACGTTTAAATCCTGATGTTAATACATTCAAAGCAATATTAAACTCATTGAATGCACTTTCAGATCTTTTCAGTGACAACCATGAAGTTTGTGGAACGATTTATTGTGTAGAAGCTGATGTGAAGTCAGAAGTAGCTGCTTCAGGTTTAAAAACAGAACTTGGGAATTTTGTGACTGAACTTTCCTTAAAAGCGAGGTGCATAGGGCTGTGGCATTTAGAAAGATAAACTAACATTTTATTATCTTACGAAGCCCTAAAGGCAGAATGAAAATGATGTTAAAATAAGGAACCTGAGTGTTTACAGATTTCCATCTAACTAGAAATATATTTTCAGGCGCTTAGGTCAATTAAATTATACATCTTGATAAACAAGCACAGATCAAGTGAAATTTTATACAACATTTAAATGAAACTCAGATCTTTTGAAGACCATCTTAGGAGAATGTGAAACATCAAACACTAATGATTTCTTCTAAAAATTAAAGTGCTGTATTCTCTCCTAGAAGCCACAAAGAGATTGGTTTTCAGGTTCAGTCGCAACAAAGATGAAACAAAAATACTCCATCTCTATTCACTGGCACAGTTTGGTAGGAGACACCATCTCTTCAGGAAGGAAGAATAATCAGAAGAAAATAATTTCAAACATGTCAGGGTGGTGATAACTAGCAGTGGAAAGGGACAGCAAGCATCATGCTGTGACCTGCTATATGGACAAATTATTCCAGTTCTGCACCCTATACAAGTCCTTAATCTTCCCTTGAAGCAACTGCCAATGGATACCATCAGTCAAAAACTTCTGCTAGATAAGCTTTGGCTCCACTTTACCATGTGCCTTTACATTATCACTTAGATGGTGAAAGAATTTCAACTCAGAATGCTCATTGCTGTTAAAGTATATGGAATTTTGCTCTTCTCAGTGGGACTGGACTTGATCCAGTGTGAGGCCAGATGGAGCTTTCACTGGAATTAAACCAGAGCATCCAGGACACTGTCTGGAACTGCCAGTTACCTCTGTGTGCATCTGACTTGTCTGAAACACACCTAACCAGGCTCATCAGCTAGAAGCAACTGGTTTAAGGACCTGAGAGATCAGGATGAAATCTGTAAGGGAGAACATCATGCAAGTCCAAGACACTTTGGTCTGGCTCTGGTTCCTTGATGAGCTGGCTCTAAACAGGTTATGGTCATATTAAGACCAACATCTTATAGGTAGGATGAGTTATGTAAGCACACAGTGCTCCCATTTCTTCTATAGATAATGAGTGTAAGTGAATTATTTTCACAGAAATTGGGAGAAAATAAAATCACATTGCTATTCCTGCTTAACCAACTCAACCAGTCAGTTGCCAAGGCTGTGACATCATCACTGGCAACATACAAGCCTCAGATTAGAAATAGCCTGATGACATCACCCTTCTAGTTTCTATCTAACAGATGGTTTCTGTATATTGTGTAATTTTAGATCATTATTCATGGTTTTGGTCAGTATAATTCAGGAAGTGAAAAAACTGCCAAGAAAAATTGACCTGGAACTAGTTCAAAGAGACTAAATTATTTTATTGATTAGACTCCTTAGCTTTCATTTTCCAGCAGAGCCATCATGAATCATCGATACACAGTAATATCAGAGTAATTTCTGTGCAAGCTAAATTAAGTGCTCCAAAACAAGGTAAGCTTTGAAGGATTAGGCCTTCAAGCTGTTTGAAAACAAGATAGCTAAGAAGATTTGCTGGGGAGTCCTGAAAGGGGGCCAGAAGCTATTTACTGAGGCAAGTGGTTTGTTTGAACTGGATTTTTATTTATTTTCATATTGTACTTGTTGACTTCATATCCGCCTTCAGCTCAGCTCAAAGGCTTGGGAGAGGCATGTTTTTCACCAACGTGAACGTGGGCCAGAAAGGAAGGACCTTCTGAGAGGCCTCATCAGGCACAGCCCCAGCATTGAGATAAAGCACCATGAGCCTGTTGGAGGAAGAGGAAAAATAAAGGAAGGGGGCTAAGAATGGCTGAGGAGTCTTTTTATTACAAAGGTTTCCAAGAGAGCGCAGCCATGCAGAAGCCTTCATCTAAGGAATACACAAGTGAAACTCTGCATCATTTGTCCAGTATAAAAACATCTGTCAGACGTGTGTGGCACTGGGTGCACAGGTTCTGACTGATCCACACCAGAGTGGATCTACCAAAAAATCAGCAGTTTTGGCTCAAATCAGAAATGGGGAGGGAAAGAGAGAGCATTTGTGTCAAGGTACTCCAACAACAATAACTTCAGGTAATTTCTGGCTCTGAGAAGCCATGAGAGTAGATAGGGGGATACCCAAACACAGTTTCCTTGTGGTGGTTCCCTAAACACATTTAGCAAATGTCTCAAACCCATATGATCAGAACATTAAACACTACTAAAGCAGGACGTGAGGATTTTAGTTCGGAAGAGATAGTGAGTGCCAGTCACAATGGATTAACTGAAAGCAGCTCAGCCCCTTTGTCATCATTAGTAAGAGCACAATGAAATCATGAGCAAATATCTCCCAGCCTTGCGGAAGGAGTATGTGAAGAAAATATGAAAGTCTTGGCAGCAGTTTCCTCTTGGTGTGCTGCACCCCAGTTGACTGTCTCCAGAAGTCTCCTGTGCAGGAGTGCTTCAGCATTTGCAGAAACCAAATGAGCTGGAAAATGGTCCAGCAGCACCAGCAACCTCCAGATGCACCCCCATGGACTGCACTAACCTGCCACCCCAGCAGAAGGAAGGCAGGTTTGACACCTCCTTCAGAACAGCAGTGAAAGATACTTTGAGAGTAGCCTGGTCTTTCCCAGTGACTCTGTGGGCTGACTTGGTTCTCTGGCATAGAAGAGTCATTTAGGTTAGAAAAGACCTTTAAGATCATCTAGTCCAACCATAACCTTACTCTACCAAGTCCCCTGCTAAAACCATAGCTTGCACCAAGTACCCTCATAGCTGCAGAGATGCCAGCTGGGTCTTGAAGGGGCAAAAGAGTTGAAAAACCGAGTTCCATGTTTAGACCTTGCCCCCCCCCCCCAATAAACAAAACCTGAATATTGCTCCTCTATCAACTCTAAGGTCCTTTGGAAATGGAAAAAAGAATGCAATAAATGCTGAGTTTGTCAATGAGCTCCCTGGTGTTTTCCTTTCCATAGAACAGAACATCACATCACAAACAAGGCGCCTTAATTTCCTGGCTTTCAAAAGGAATATTTAAGATGCTTACTATCAGTAGTCAAGCTCTGCTGTAACCTGGATGTGTTCTTGCCTTAGATTTTTCTGAATGACAACAAAGCACCTTACCCTGGCAAGTATCTATTACCTTCACAATAACCTTGGTCTTCATCTGCTGTCTCTGCTGAGATCTTTTCAGCATTTGTTCTCCAGAAGACTCCTCAGTGTTATGAGAATTTAACCTGAGAGTACCACATAGGAGAATACCACCAAAACCTGGGGTAATGACC